>CM040406.1:66361444-66368944 GCA_022702515.1 Ilyophis sp. 1 JC-2022 | reverse complement strand
GACAGTCGACAGGGGTCTGAGTGGACAGGGGGCAGTGGAGAGGGGTCTGAGTGGACAGGGGACAGTGGACAGGGGTCTGAGTGGACAGGGGACAGTGAACAGGGGACAGTGAACAGGGGTCTGAGTGGACAGGGGACAGTAGACAGGGGGCTATATTCAGGGATCATATTCGGTCACAGCCTAGGTTTTTTCAGCCCCCAGAGATCGCAGCAGTTGTCTCACAGATAGTAACGGGGGTCACGCTCCCCCCAGTTGTCTCACAGATAGTAACGGGGGTCACGCTCCCCCCAGTTGTCTCACAGATACAGTAGAAACGGGGGTCACTTTTACCCATAAGCTGGGAACTTCTGATTACGTAATAATAGTAATGTAATTTAGAAATCTCTAAATGCAATTTCTGTCACTTTATTTCTCAATATAATTTATATAAATAGTTTATTTAATTTATTGTATGCCGGTGTGTATTACTTCACCTGAAGTTTCCCCTGGGATAAATAAAGTTTTTCTATTCTATTCTATCTGTCAGACAACTGGGCGGGACCAATGATGTCACCTCCCTCCTGTAGTCTGACAGATAGCGACGGGGACGGGGGCCTCTTTAACCAAACCTCACACCGGTGGTGGGCTAGGCGAGCCAAGATTTCGCCCTTCACTGCAGATGCACTTTGAGATCACAATATACACAATATATCCAATATAAACTGCTAATATACTGTGGTATACGCAGGCCGCTAATCTTCGACGCAGTCTGGAAGCTGGGGAGTCTTTCTGGGCTGAGAACCCACACCCTGCGGTTCTCGGTTAGACCGGTGAGGAGGCCCAAAACCCAGCTGGGATGTACGCCAACCAAACCACGTAGCTCCTGTGGATTGGTAACCAATGGCAACATAAATAAATTGAGAGCTTGGAACTGTAGGGTTCGTGTCAGCAGGTGAAAGATCTATGTGATATTAAGTAATATCTCTGATATTAAGCCCCATAGTCCTGCATTGTTTTATACCACACCTGTGTTTTTTTTTACACGTTTAAAAAAAGTAGTTAAATAGTTAAGGTATACAATAATTAAAATATATTGCATAGCAACATAGCACAACAAAGAGCATTTCCATGGTAATATCTAACCTTTGACCTGTATGGTGGATTAAACCCAATAGTTGTAAACTGTGGCAGTGCTGATTGTGAATGACCTGGCTGTGAGGTCATAGGTAAATCTGGCAGCTTGGCACGCAGCAGTGCGGTACTTCAGTGTGAAATCTAGCCCTGCTTGACCCGTGTGCGTTGAGTGGGTAAACTAACGTAACAACAAAAACAAAATGTCAATGAACCATGAACCCGTCACAGTGCGAGACACAGAAGATGAAAGCCGCTTCACTGAGAATTTGTCTAATGATTGAAATGTTTTAAAAACTTTTTATCTTAGGGGTACACGTCCTCTGTTTAACACTTTTAACTACAGAGGAAAAAACTCCCTGTTTTAACGTTGAGTAAAGGGGCTCTAGTACTGTATTGGGGCCACAGCTTGTGCAATCCAGGGACCAGTTTGTGCAATCCAGGGACCACAGTTTGTGCAATCCAGCCTGACCGTTTCTGTCAAGGAATTTTTCGAATGTAATAATATCGTGCATGTGTGCATATCTGTGCGTGTGTGTGTGTGCGTGTGTGTGAATGTTCGTGTGTGTGCGTGTGTGCATGTTCGTGCATGCATGCGTGTGTGTGTCTGTGTGTGAAACACGACATCGTTGATGTTGGGGAAATTGTGTGACGTCTTTAAAATCTCGTGCGTCTCACAGGTGCCAGGACTTTGGAGATGTGATACCGCTACTATGACCCGCTATGAAGGTGGGAGAGACTGCGTGGCCACACGCTAACCACACGCTAACTGCACGTAATCGCCCTCCTGATGAAATCATATTACCAAGACTCATATGAGATCATGAGAAATCATATCACGAGAAATCACGAGAAATCACATCACAAGAAGTCGTATCACGAGAAATCGTATCACAGGGACCTGTCTGATGAGAGCATTTACCGCAAAGCCCATTTGAACCACAGTCAGTGATCTGGGAGGCTGTCGGTTTCCATGGCGACAGCACGCACCACTCCTTTTAACCAGCGGCCACGCCCACTGGTGTCCCAGATTGACTGACAGCTCTTCTCCTCGGCCTGGGCCTGGTTCCTGTTTTCACTTTGTTTTTTAGTTTAACTTTTTAATTTTAAACGGCTACGACAGCAGAGGAAGTCCATTATGAGACAGGTCTCAGGGCTACTGCGTGCGTGCACATATGTGTGTGTGTGTGTGTGAGAGAGAGAGAGAGAGAGAGAGAGAGAGAGAGAGAGAGAGAGAGAGAGAGAGAGAGAGAGAGAGAGAGAGAGAGCGAGACAGAGAGAGAGAGACGGGGGGAGAGAGAGAGAGAGAGAGAGAATAAAACGAGAGAAAAACCAGGTCACAAGCCCACAGGCTCTACCATGGAAGAGGCAGCACCAGCAGTGATGTGGCTAAAGCTATCCCATGGTGCCCGAGGTCTGTGGTGTGGTGCTGTGGTGGAGGTTTGGAGGGGGTTAGAGTGGCTTCTGACTCACTGCTCTCTGGTGAAAAACTCAACTGCACTGCCCGCACTGTAAGGAGACAGGTGGTGTGTGTTTGTGTGTGTGTGTGTGTGTGCGTGTGTGTTTGTGTACATTTGTCCATGTATATGTGTGTGTGTGTGTGTGTGAGAGAGAATGTGAGTGTCTGAGTGTGTGTGTGTGTGTGTGTGTGTACATGTGTCCAAGTGTATGGGCATGTGTGTGTGTATGTTTGTGGACATGTATCCATGTGTATGTGCATGTGTGTGTCTGTGTGTGTGTGTGTACTTGTGTGACTGACTGATTCATGAATTGTATAACCCATGAGAGCAGTGAAATGTATGGACATTGTCTAAGACATCCCTGATACTTCAAAAAGAAAATGGAGGACCTTGTATGCGTAAGGTCTCAGGTCTCAAGTAAAAATATGTATAACCCATTAAAGACACCACATTGCACACTTCATGAGTTTTTCATCTTTCATCTGTATTCTAATCACCAGTGTTCCTTTGCTGTATGTTTCCTTGCTCATAGATGTGTAAATAAATCTGTATGTGGTTGATCTACTGGTTTGCGAGTGACCTTTTTTTGGACACAGAATATAAAATGCCGGCAGCCATTTTTTCTCCAAGCATTCATATGTAAGGTATTGTGGGATAGCTACCAGAAGTAATTACCTGTTGACGAGGGCTATCAAAATCTATGGGCACTCATAGAAGTGTTACTTTGTTATATTTCAATAGGGAGAGCAATTACCAATGTTCTGAAGTCATGCCAAAATAACTAGGAAAGGGGAAGACTGAAAAAGGTTATACCTCATGTATTTATTTATTTTATTTTTATGAATTTATGGTTTAAGCACTATTCTCATCAAACGTATTGAAAATCATAGCAAGCACTAGGTTACGGTCTACACAAATATAGCAGTTTCATACAATAGTTTGGGCTTGAAGGTGTATTTTATGATGAGAAAGAGCAGAATTCACAACAAAATAACAATATTCAAGAAGATTCTTCAGAAGTATTTAGTCAATCTTGTCAAATGATACCTCATTTTGTAGTTCTGATTCTGGAACTTTAACATGAGATGAAATATTTTGAAACATGGATTTGAAGCATGGATCCGGTCACAATTTACTGTGCATATTTGCTAGATGAATGTAAAATTTTGCTTGGAGTGAGTATGAATGTGCATATGCTTTATAATGAACAAAAATTATTTTATAAATTTTATGACAGATTTTTGGACCCATAAATATCTATCCCCCTATACCCATTACATTATAATAGATTCCACGTGAAAATGATGCAAACGTGAGTTTTATGAGTCAAAACAGTTGATTTGTAGTTAAATATATGACCATTTTAGGATTTACAGCAGTGCACAATTTAGTCATTTGGATATTTGGAGACACTGATGGACAACAGGGTACACTGCCTGTATTTAGCATCATATATCTTTTGGAGTTCTGCATATCACCCTCAGATTTTGCACACTTAGCTCTCAGTATTTCATTACAAACTAAAACTAAGATTTTTTTCCAATTGTGGTACTTTATTTTGACCTAAATTATGAAAATAAACTAATTTAAATTAGTATTGTACAAACCCCAACTGAAAACCTGGGTACTAAAAGTACTGAAGTCCAATTTTTAGACAATTCAAGTTGAGTATAGAAACATGTTGTATTTGTTTAGTTAAGTCCACCCTATAAATATTGTTAACAGAAAAGGTGCCCAAGTCTCTTTTCTCCACTATGGAAGAAAAATGTTTTGATTTTATAGATCAATGATATTTTCGGATTAGATTTTCTCAAAATAGACATTTTGTGACTTCAGTACATTTAGCACCAGGGTCTTCAATTCCAAAAAGAATTGCAGAGAGGTTATAGTATCGCTTGTAAGAGTACCTGAAAATAAGATATCAAGAGTCTTTTGATATCCTTTTATACCCAATCCTGATAGCATCACCTGTTTACCTGTGGATTGTTCCAAATCTGAATTTCTTTAGTATATATCAGCTGTATAATATACAGTTTTTGTGTATAATAAACACAATACTGTGTAAAAATTCTAAAGTTGTGTAAGTCGCTCTGGATAAGAGCGTCTGCTAAATGCCTGTAATGTAAACTGCAGAGATCTGTGAGCACAGAGAAATAAATAAAATAAATGAGATAAAATGTTACATCGTTTTCAGATCTACGCCTGTGAATGAACACCCTGGGCATTGTTATTATTTACTTATTTATTTATTTACTCATTAGCCAGACTGTGATACAGGTGTCGTCTCCCTTCAGAAAACCAGGGTTTATCCAGGGTGTGGTTTCACACAGGGGGAGTGTTTTGGGGGCACGGGTCAGCGGGCGTATGGGGGTTTCTGATCTTGAAGGGTGAAGAACGCTTCAAAAAGCCAATACTGGAGGATGCGTGAACGAACCACGTCCAAAGAGAAGGGTCCACAGCAACAGCAGCGGTAGTTGCTCTCACCCTCGGTCAGCCACAGGGCACACGGCCGGGTTTTCTCTCTCACCCTCGGTCAGCCACAGGGCACACGGCCGGGTTTTCTTTCTCACCCTCGGTCAGCCACAGGGCACACTGCCGGGTTTTCTTTCTCACCCTCGGTCAGCCACAGGGCACACTGCCGGGTTTTCTCTCTCACCCTCGGTCAGCCACAGGGCACACTGCCGGGTTTTCTTTCTCACCCTCGGTCAGCCACAGGGCACACTGCCGGGTTTTCTTTCTCACCCTCGGTCAGCCACAGGGCACACTGCCGGGTTTTCTTTCTCACCCTCGGTCAGCCACAGGGCACACGGCCGGGTTTTCTTTCTCACCCTCGGTCAGCCCCAGGGCACACTGCCGGGTTTTCTTTCTCACCCTCGGTCAGCCACAGGGCACACTGCCGGGTTTTCTTTCTCACCCTCGGTCAGCCACAGGGCACACGGCCGGGTTTTCTTTCTCACCCTCGGTCAGCCCCAGGGCACACTGCCGGGTTTTCTTTCTCACCCTCGGTCAGCCACAGGGCACACGGCCGGGTTTTCTTTCTCACCCTGGGTCAGCCCCAGGGCACACTGCCGGGTTTTCTTTCTCACCCTCGGTCAGCCCCAGGGCACACTGCCGGGTTTTCTTTCTCACCCTCGGTCAGCCCCAGGGCACACTGCCGGGTCTTCTTTCTCACCCTCGGTCAGCCCCAGGGCACACTGCCGGGTTTTCTTTCTCACCCTCGGTCAGCCACAGGGCACACTGCCGGGTTTTCTCTCTCACCCTCGGTCAGCCACAGGGCACACTGCCGGGTTTTCTTTCTCACCGTCGGTCAGCCACAGGGCACACGGCCGGGTTTTCTTTCTCACCCTGGGTCAGCCCCAGGGCACACTGCCGGGTTTTCTTTCTCACCCTCGGTCAGCCCCAGGGCACACTGCCGGGTCTTCTTTCTCACCCTCGGTCAGCCCCAGGGCACACTGCCGGGTTTTCTTTCTCACCCTCGGTCAGCCACAGGGCACACTGCCGGGTTTTCTTTCTCACCCTCGGTCAGCCACAGGGCACACGGCCGGGTTTTCTTTCTCACCCTGGGTCAGCCCCAGGGCACACTGCCGGGTTTTCTTTCTCACCCTCGGTCAGCCACAGGGCACACTGCCGGGTTTTCTTTCTCACCCTCGGTCAGCCACAGGGCACACGGCCGGGTTTTCTTTCTCACCCTGGGTCAGCCACAGGGCACACGGCCGGGTTTTCTCTCTCACCCTCGGTCAGCCACAGGGCACACTGCCGGGTTTTCTTTTCTCCTTAAACATCCGACGACTCAAACCAAAGCAACCAGGCCTGCGAGTTTACTGTGTGTAATTAACCTCTTCAATCGATCAATTAAGTGCTGAGCAACAACATCTAAACCAGCAGATCCTGGGGCTCTTTGGTCACAAGAGCACAAACCGCTGATCTACAGTATAAGGCCATGTCATTAGCCTGTTACATCCTGGAGTCTGCAACGTGAGGACAGGTTCAGTTTGCCTGAGAGAGTTCGTTTTCACAGAGCAACAAGAAGTTTCAGAGGCTCATTTATAATCACGAAGTGCAACATTAACCTAATGCACAACAACTTTATTGTAACAAAAGAAGGTACGATTAGGGTTAGGGTTAGGGTTAGGGTTAGGGTTACCTATAACATCCCACAAAAGGAAATTCAAGGAAAAGAAGAGAAAAAGAAGGGGTATCTAGAGGTTCTCAGGGGAGCTATAATTCAATATTACAGCACCAAATTATGTCATTTTTAAAAAGTGACAAAACTGGATGAGGGTAGCAGACCTCAAATACTTATACACAATATATATACAGTATATATGTATATAGTATATACAGTGCCCTCTACAATTATTGGCACCCCTGGTAAAGATGAGTAAAAAAGGTTATAAAAAATTCAATTGAATTAGCTTAATCTCACACTGAAAAAAAACAAATAATCCAACCTTTAATTGAAGTAAATTTATTCTGAGAAAAGAAAATTCCTCATCAAGAAATAATTATTTTTAACAAAACCACATGTGCCACAATTAGTGGCACCCCTAAATTTTATACTTTGTACAACCTCCCTTTGCCAATAAAACAGCACTGAGTCTTCTCCCGTAACATCTAACTTCTCCCATAACATCTGGAGAATACAGAGCAAGGAATCTGAGACCATTCCTCTTTACAGAATCTCTCCAGATCATCCAGAGTCCTAGGTCCTCTATTGTGCACTCTCCTCTTCAGCTCAGCCCACAGGTTTTCAATGAGGTTTAGGTCAGGGGACTGAGATGGCCATGGTAGAAGCTTGATTTTGTGTTCAGTTAACCATGTTTGTGTTGATTTGGACGTATGTTTTGGATCATTGTCCTGCTGGAAAATTCCAAAACGACCCAGTTTTAGTTTCCTGGCAGAGGCAGCCAGATTCAGATTAAAAATGTCC
>CM040406.1:66348944-66356444 GCA_022702515.1 Ilyophis sp. 1 JC-2022 | reverse complement strand
CTTTAAAAACCAGGGGCCACATGTATAAAACTCTGAGTAAAATAATGCGTAAAAGAACGCTCAAGGTGAAAGTCTGCTTTAAAAAAGTTTTGCATTTTCTACCTCTGCCTTTTTGTCACGGTGTCGCCATATCACACGGACTCCAAACATTGCGTACGTACGGTGTCCAGCGTGTGCAGAGGTGCGCAGATTCTCACAGCACGTGTTATATTATACATCTGAATTTCTGCGTGGAAACTCCCTTACGCGGCTTTCTGAGGGCATTGTTCTTCTCAGCACTGTTTATACATATGGCCCCTGGTCTATACAGCACTGTTTATACATGTGGCCCCTGGTCTATACAGCACTGTTTATACATGTGGCCCCTGGTCTATACATCCCTGTTTATACATGTGGCCCCTGGTCTATACAGCACTGTTTATACATGTGGCCCCTGGTCTATACAGCACTGTTTATACATGTGGCCCCTGGTCTATACAGCACTGTTTATACATGTGGCCCCTGGTCTATACAGCACTGTTTATACATGTGGCCCCTGGTCTATACAGCACTGTTTATACATGTGGCCCCTGGTCTATACAGCACTGTTTATACATGTGGCCCCTGGTCTATACAGCACTGTTTATACATGTGGCCCCTGGTCTATACAGCACTGTTTATACATGTGGCCCCTGGTCTATACAGCACTGTTTATACATGTGGCCCCTGGTCTATACAGCACTGTTTATACATGTGGCCCCTGGTCTATACAGCACTGTTTATACATGTGGCCCCTGGTCTAGACAGCACTGTTTATACATGTGGCCTCTGGTCTATACAGCACTGTTTATACATGTGGCCCCTGGTCTATACAGCACTGTTTATACATGTGGCCCCTGGTCTATACAGCACTGTTTATACATGTGGCCCCTGGTGTAGTCCACTTTCTCTCAATTCCCAAACCAAAAAAAAAGTTTATTTAAAAATGTGTCTCTATTCATTGTACGTACAAACACCTTACCTGTACTATATATACACACAACAGGTTAGGTGTTCACATATAGTACAGGCAAGGTGTTTGTACTTACATAGTAATATTGTCAACATTCATTCAACTCACACAATGAACAGGGACCGTATGTACTCAACTGTAATTCAACACTAAACATTTCACTCCGTAGTACAGATACTATGGTCATAGACAGGACGGGTAAAAGATCATCTCCTGTATGTGTGAGGATTTGGGGTATAGGGGCGTAAGGAGGGTGTTGGGACAGGAGAATGGTACCCCCTGTAGATAAAGGGGTTTCTTAAAGCAATGCGGCTTGCAGTACTGTGCAAGAGATAAAGAACCTTTGTCCTCCGGAAAAAAAAGACGTTAAAAAGCTGTACCTCTCCTAGGTTTGTTGGCTTGACTCAACATTAGACATCAGAGCAGTAGTGTGGCTGCAGAGTCATGTACAAGTATCATTTTTGGTTTCATATTTTTTATTTATGAATTATTTATTTTTAGTTTCAGTGCAGCATATGCCTAAATATGGAAAGAATGCTTTTTTTGACAAGTGCATATCATATAGAAATAAATAAATTATAAGAAATAAATTCATTCATTATAATAAAAAGCTTTCTTGGGAGGCACGCAGTTTGCTTGTTCATGTTATGACAGTCAACGGTTTTCCTTTTTTTTATCTTTAATTTTTCATATGCAGACAGATTACATAACAGGCACAAGACGCGTATGTTCAGTGGTCAGGTCTGTCCACTTCTGCAAACGTCTAGCCGGCGGCTTTCTTTAGATGAGGCTCAGAATCATGCGTGAGGCTCGTTAAGACTCCTGTTGTCACGCTACAGCTTTGAAAGAGGCGGGGCCTGGACTGCAGAACAGTTTCTGTTCACCCAAGTCTCTTAGTGTGATTGACAGGTCCCATGCATGGGTGCTGACTGTGCTGTCATGGCGACAAGTCGTAGTTTTCTGGCTGCTCCTAACCCCCCCCTCCCACATGTCCACCCAGCACACACACACACACACACACAAACGCGCACACACACACATACTGTACACACATACACACATACACACACACACACATACTGTACACACACACACACACACACACACACACACACATAACCTGCAATATGGGCCCAGCATCTAACCTACGATATGGGCCCAGCATCTAACCTGCGATACGGGCCCAGCATCTAACCTGCGATATGGGCCCAGCCTCTAACCTGCAATATGGGCCCAGCATCTAACCTGCGATACAGGCCCAGCATCTAACCTGCGATATGGGCCCAGCCTCTAACCTGCAATATGGGCCCAGCATCTTACCTGCGATGACCACCCCTCCACCCCACCGCGAGTGAGACAATGTGTAGTGAGCATAAGGTGAAGCGAGGTGTTGGGGGGAGGTGCTTTAGTACCCCCCCCCACTCCCACGCTGCATTCCAGGTTTATGGGGAACATATGGACAGCCCTGCAATTTTTAAACCACAAAATAAGACCCTTTGCAGCCCAACGCACCACCACACTCCCTGCATCTCTGGCGCAGGGGCCACGCCCAAAAAGGGGGGGGGGGGTATGGCTGTGATTAAGTCAGTGTGGTTTCCCCACCACCCCCCCCCTCCAAAAACAGAAGTTAAATTAAACTTAAATACAGGGGCTTGATAAACATTCTTAAAAATAGAAGGGAAAAAAATCAAAATAAGCCACAAGGATGCTTTGAGATTTTATTTCATAGCCGCGTGCACAGTGGCAGGGGAGTGTAATGTAAAACAGATGCTGTTTACATAAAACAAACACACACGCAAAACAATGCCGTCTCCATTTGAATATTAAAAATATACTAGTAATAATAATAATAATAATTTTTAAAACCCAGCACTGTTCCTTTCATGTTGCCACAGTGCTCACATGCTATTTAGGCCTGAGCAAGAGTTGGAAAATCCGCCGTGCAGGTGAATACGTAGGTGTGCAGATTTCTCAAATCTACAACAAAAGAGTGATTTCACCCAGATTATTGCATTGCCACGGGGTTTTGAAACACATAGAGAGAGAAAAACACACCGTTTATTGCAAATAGGAGCTTATCGCACATAATGCGCCGCTCCTGAATCGTGTTTGTTCTGTTTCTTTTGTGAAAAAGCTTCAGTCACCCTGAGCTTCAGCTGTAACAGAAACCCACGCAGAGCTCTGCACGCACGAGGCTGTGTGAAAGTGCACTGTACGCCGGTGCCATGAGAGTCTGCTAACATGTATGTTTACACGTAAGGTGACCGTACTGCATGCGGTGCGATGAGAGTCTGCTTACATGTATGTTTACACGTATGGTGACCGTACTGCATGCGGTGCGATGAGAGTCTGCTAACATGTATGTTTACACGTAAGGTGACCGTACTGCATGCGGTGCGATGAGAGTCTGCTTACATGTATGTTTACACGTATGGTGACCGTACTGCATGTGGTGCGATGAGAGTCATGCATATGTACATGTATGTTTACACGTATGGTGACCGTACTGCATGCGGTGCGATGAGAGTCTGCTTACATGTATGTTTACACGTATGGTGACCGTACTGCATGCAGTGATATGAGGGTTGTGTATATGTACATGTATGTTTACACGTATGGTGACCGTACTGCATGCAGTGATATGAGGGTTGTATATATGTACATGTATGTTTACACGTATGGTGACCGTACTGCATGCAGTGATTATGGTGACCGTACTGCATGCAGTGATATGAGAGTCATGCATATGTACATGTATGTTTACACATATGGTGACCGTACTGCATGCAGTGATATGAGGGTTGTGTATATGTACATGTATGTTTAAATGTGCAAGTGTTTTATTTTTGTTAGTATTTTTGGCAAGTGTTTTTTTGCTTGTGTGTGTATTTGTGTGTGTGTGTGTGTATGTATTGTGTGTCTGTATGTATTTCTGTGAGTCTGTGTATGCATACTGTATGCGTGTGTGTGTGTGTGTGTTGGCCTGGCTGTTTAGTCTCAGCCTAGCCCATATTGAAGCAATCAGAGTGGTACAGAAGAGTTTCACTCACACACACTCTCTCGCTCTCTTACTCTCGCTCACACACACACACACACACACACACACACACACTCACCACACTCAGGAGTAGCCACTGGCCAGACGATGGTTTTGGTTCCCTTGGTTACAGGAATACGGTTGGTTGGACTGCACGACTGCAGCAGGAAGAACCTGACGTCCTTCTGGTCACACCTGCATCTCCACGGTAACACAGCCGTCGCTCACTCGCAATCAGGAACGTGGCGTCACGGTCGTCTCACTGCGGTGTAGCGATAACTGGGCCAGGCGTGTGGCCATACGCACAAGTGTAAACAGGTCTATTAAGCGGGTACCCGGATAATACCCTGTAAGATACAGGTATAAACTGAAGGGTTTCAATTAGAACAGGCCCAAAGTGCCTGAGTATGCTTATAACCTGGCAGTATGCTTATAACCTGGCAGTATTCTTATAAGCTGGCAGTATGCTTATAACCTGGTAGTATTCTTATAACCTGGCAGTATGCTTATAACCTGGCAGTATTCTTATAACCTGGCAGTATGCTTATAACCTGGCAGTATTCTTATAACCTGGCAGTATGCTTATAACCTGGCAGTATTCGTATAACCAGGCAGTATGCTTATAACCTGGCAGTATTCTTATAACCTGGCAGTATGCTTATAACCTGGCAGTATTCTTATAACCTGGCAGTATGCTTATAACCTGGCAGTATGCTTATAACCTGGCAGTATTCTTATAACCTGGCAGTATTCTTATAACCTGGCAGTATGCTTATAACCTGGCAGTATTCTTATAACCTGGCAGTATGCTTATAACCTGGCAGTATTCTTATAACCTGGCAGTATTCTTATAACCTGGCAGTATGCTTATAACCTGGCAGTATGCTTATAACCTAACTCCTCGCAGTGTGAAGGCTGGTAAAATTCTGAGCAGCACCTTTGGAAGGACGCAAGCCACTGAAAAAACCCGACAGATCAATTCACAGGTGCATAAACGCAACACCGAGGACGTCCAACAGAAACATCGCCACTGCACTTTTGGGACAAAGCTAAACACCTACCTGTATGGTTTTGGGCCCGTCAGATTATGGGTTACTAATTACTATGGATAATGCAAACACTTACATGAATGCACACACACACAAACAAACACATGTACAAACAGTGTCGCACACACTGACACTCAGAACTCTTCCTCTCTAAATGCAGAAACTAAAAACTTGGTACATGAATTACAGCTTAAATTACATTTCCATACAATTTAAAGGCAAACTTTAAAAAGTTTATAAACAAAGGATACATCCATGTATATGTAGGCTATTTATGAAATACACATTAATGTAGTTCAGTCAGGCCTCATATTTACTGGAAAAAAACACCTCTGCTGATTTACAGACCAAAACATAAAGGTTTGAAAAGGTGTGAAAACCACAATCAGGTTAAATCCGGTTTAAGTGGTTAAATTAAAAAAAAACATACGCAAGTGATAGTTTCCATGACTCGAACATGTCTGTGTCCAGAAATATTTCAAGTTGGTTGTTATTGGGTTATATATTTATTGTTTGTTACGTAAAATATATGTTTTGAATAAAACATAATTAACAAAAGATTGCACATATTAGTGGAAATTGTTTTTTTTTATATGAATCCGCCATCACATATTTTACTCATTACAATAATGGCACACATGTTGACCTACTCATACTTTTAACAAATTGATTATGAACGCGTGCACAATTGGTCATTGTTAGACCAGAATGAATGAAGAAGTAGGAGACTTTGGTCTGTGCTCCATCTGCCAGCTTGTGTGAATGCATTCTGAAAGAGGCCATCTCAATACCTCTGAGTCTGTTTTAGTCTCTACTACTACTGCACAAGACACACGCCGATAACTTTGACCCACAGGTCTGGCCCACTTAAATAAATAAATACATTAATAAATACAATTTTTCACAGGTGTGGAAATGTCCTCCCACTGTGCTGAATTTTCCACCCAAAAAAAGTCAAATAACAATGAATGTTTCCACGTGGAAAGGTCTCTGAAAGGCATAGCTGTCGGGTACAGTTCACCTCCATGTTTGAGTAAGAGAGGTTGAGCGGAAGAGAAAAACAGGCAGAAAGAGAAAAACAGAGAGAAAGACAGGGAGAAGGAGAGCAATAGAAAGAGAGAGACAGACAGTGAGAAAGATAAGAAAATATAAGGGTTGGCACGGCTGCTTCTAATGAGGCTAAGATTATGATACTATTGAGTGGTAAGTGAGGGTGGAGAGTTGGTTTGCAGGCCCAAAACCACCGGTGCTTACAAACACAGATGCGCACTGAGTCACACACACACACACACACACTGTAGGTTTTCTTCTCCTCTTTTTCTCCGTCTCTTCATTCTGGCGGCAAACCCCAAAAACCATTTTTCCGCCTCTCAAGTCTCCCGCTCCCTCTCTCACTCCCCCCCCTCTCTCTCTCTCACTCTTGCTCTCTCTCTCTCTTTCTCTCGCTCATTTCGTTTAATGCAAAGTCGAGCATTTCAGCTTCTTCAAATTCGTTTGGTCGCCACTTGAAAGTTTCCCTGTGTGAGTGGAGTAGGCCACAGAGTTAGAGAGAGAGAGAGAGAAAGAGAGAGAGACCCAAAAAACTTTGATAACCAATGAGAACAGAGAGATGCGGAAAGCAAAAGTACAGAGAAAAACACAGACGCTGAGAGAAAGAGTGTGAGAGTGTGAGAGAGCGAAAGAGAGAAAGAGAGAGAGAGAGAGAGGAGGCTGGGAGGGAGGAAGGATTAGTGACCTCACGGGTCATGTGACTTGAACGCTGCCAGTCAGCAGGAGGAACTTCTCGACGCGGCGTACTCAGGAGCCGACGTTCCCGACAGGCCTTCGCGTTCACCACTGCGGGACCACAGACGGTGCAGACGCACAGGGCCACCAGAACCTCAACCCCCAAAAACGCAGCGGCTTTGCTGCCCACCGCCAGAGGAGGGAGGACCAACGGGGACTCGCTCGCTCGCTCGCTCGGTGAGTCCAGTTTGGGGTTCTTTTTTTTTTTGCTTTGTCGCGTGCAATCCCTGAGACGCTTTCTGCTCAATGTGTCTACAACATCCCTCTCTCTCTCTCTCTCTCCATCTCTCTCTCTCTCCCTCTCTCACTGTCTCTCCCTCTCTCTTTCTCTCTCTCGCTCACTCTCGCTCTCTCTCTCTCTCTCCCTCTCTCACTGTCTCTCCCTCTCTCTTTCTCTCTCTCGCTCTCTCTCTCTCCGTCTCAAGCTCCTGATGCTGTGAGAATATGCTCCTCTCGTCTCCTCTCCTCTCGTCTCCTCAAGCTTGTGGCTACAGATTCCTGCGGTGGTTGAAAAACCCAAATTCTTGGGTCGCAGAAAAACAGGCTCCGAGCTCTCCCCTTGTTCCCTTTCTTCAGGGGGGGCCGGTGCTGACGAGGACAACGCCAGAGAAAACAAAGGGGGTGGGGGTACCCGTCCT
>CM040406.1:66303944-66343944 GCA_022702515.1 Ilyophis sp. 1 JC-2022 | reverse complement strand
TGCGTGTGTCTCTGTTTTTTCCTCTTCTCATATTTATAAAATTTGTAACCCAATAGTTTCACCTTACACATTTTTGTGTGCATTGATCCATTCCCTCCAGCATACTAAAAATACAAAGAGAGAAGGGGAAAATGTGGGTTATGTATTGATGTGTTTCAATTAGATTTTTCCTCAATAACTGCAGCAGAAGTTATGAACAGAAGCATATGAGATATGGCCGTAAATCCATCTGTAACAATTCAAAGGTGGTCTGAAGGAACCCTACGGGAAAAGCATTAATATCTGGGACACGTGGCTTGTGTGTGCGTGTGTGTGTGTGTGTTTGTGTGTGTGTGTGTGTGCGTATGCACATATGCGTGTGTGTGCACATATGCGTGTGTGTGTGTACATGTGTGTGCGTGTGCATGTATTTATTTGCTGTAGAGTTTCTTTCTTTTTCCTGCTGTAGAGTTTTTGTCTTTTTTCTGCTTTAGAGTTTCTATTCTTTTCTGCTTTAGAGTTTCTATTCTTTTCTGCTTTAGAGTTTCTGTCTTTTTCTGCTGTAGAGTTTCTGTCTTTTTCTGCTGTAGAGTTTCTGTCTTTTTCTGCTTTAGAGTTTCTGTCTTTTTCTGCTGTAGAGTTTCTGTTCTTTTCTGCTGTAGAGTTTCTGTCTTTTTCTGCTGTAGAGTTTTTGTCTTTTTCTGCTGCAGTTTCTGTCTTTTTCTGCTGTAGAGTTTCTGTCTTTTTCTGCTGCAGTTTCTGTCTTTTTCTGCTGTAGAGTTTCTGTTCTTTTCTGCTTTAGAGTTTCTGTTTTTTCTGCTGTAGAGTTTCTGTTCTTTTCTGCTTTAGAGTTTCTGTCTTTTTCTGCTTTAGAGTTTCTGTTCCTTTCTGCTGTAGAGTTTCTGTCTTTTTCTGCTGTAGAGCTTTTGTATTTTTCTGCTGCAGTTTCTGTCTTTTTCTGCTGTAGAGTTTCTGTCTTTTTCTGCTGTAGAGTTTCTGTTCTTTTCTGCTGTAGAGTTTCTGTTCTTTTCTGCTGTAGAGTTTCTGTCTTTTTCTGCTGTAGAGTTTCTGGTTTTTTCTGCTTTAGAGTTTCTGTTTTTTTCTGCTGTAGAGTTTCTGTCTTTTTCTGCTTTAGAGTTTCTGTCTTTTTCTGCTGCAGTTTCTGTCTTTTTCTGCTGTAGACTTTCTGTTTATTTCTGCTGTAGAGTTTCTGTATTTTTTTGCTTTAGAGTTTCTGTCTTTTTCTGTTGTAGACTTTCTGTTTATTTCTGCTGTAGAGTTTCTGTATTTTTCTGCTGTAGAGTTTCTGTATTTTTCTGCTTTAGAGTTTCTGTCTTTTTCTGCTGTAGAGTTTCTGTTTATTTCTGCTGCAGAGTTTCTGTCTTTTTCTGTTTTAGAGTTTCTGTCTTTTTCTGCTGTAGAGTTTCTGTTTATTTCTGCTGCAGAGTTTCTGTCTTTTTCTGTTTTAGAGTTTCTGTCTTTTTCTGCTGCAGAGTTTCTCTCTTTTTCTGCTGCACAGTTTGGAGGCATCAGGATTGGCTGAGTGAGCTGAAATTCTGTAACCAGATATTAAAAGTTTTTCAATGACAAAAAAAAAATGTGCAGAAAGGGGGAATAATAAGAAACGTATGATGGCCACCGAGTAGCAGGATGCTGTGTCCAATTTAGTCCCGGTATGATATATATTTATTTAAAAAATCTAAGGGGTATATTGAAACAGGGCGTCGTTCTGGAGTTCATTTGGGCTTTGAGAAAGGCTGAGACGTTTGGCTTGACCCTACTCTTTACATCAGTCTGTCAGGACGTTGTCAGGTGACACCTCAGCCTTTGGACATCCAGATGTTTTCTCCCCAAGATGGAGGCACTTCGACATGGGGGGGGGGGGGGGGGGGGAGTTTGGGGGGGGGGGGGGTGGAGTTTGGGGGGGGGGTGCTGGGGCAAGGAGGCAGGTCTTGTGTCACACCTGCCCCCACCTTCGTCCTCTCTTGAACTTCAGTGCAAGACGTGCGACAAACTTGTGACTTCTGCCATGTAGCATCCGCGTGATGAGCGGCTGTGTGGTGTTGCGGTTAAAGGTTGCAGGTTCAATTCCCACATAGAACACTACCATTGTACCCTTGAGCAAGGTACTTAACCTAAAATTGTGTCAATATATGTTCAGCTGTGCAAATTGATAATGTGTAAAAAAATATATATTTTAAAAGCAAAGGTTATGTAAGCCGCTCTGTGTAAGCATGTCGTATAAGTGCCAGTAATATAATGTAGTGATGAGGTTTGGCAAAATGTGCTGTTCAGTGACAGACCAATTTTATTGTGTATGGAAAAAAGTAAGAAAAAGAGCCCCCTCCACACGCATACATGCCCCCCTGGACCCGCTAGTGCCCTGGAATGCTCCTGTTATACCCTCTTACGCTCCTGGTGCCGTTCACAACCATGAAATGCTCCTGTTATACCCCCTTACCCTCCTGGTGCCGTTCACCATCAGTCAGTACTGGTGGTAAACGGCACTGTTATTCGGCAAACTGAATCGTCCCTGTTTTTATTTCTGTCTTTGTGTGTATCTGCTATGGTACATACTTTATGGTACATACTCCACACTGCTGCGGTACATACTCCACACTGCTATGGTACATACTCCACACTGCTATGGTACATACTCTGGTACATACTCCACACTGCTATGGTACATACTCCACACTGCTACGGTACATACTCCACTCTGCTATGGTACATACTCCACACTGCTATGGTACATACTCCACACTGCTTATCAAATGGAATCTATAGTTGTTTTTTAGTTAGTTTTGTTTGTGTTTTCTGTATGTACCGTACATGTTTTTTTCTGCTGGCTAGCTGGCGATAGACCGTACTGTGTGCTTTTCAGTCAACAATCTACAAGCTTTTATATATGCATCAGAGAGAGAGAGAGAGAGAGAGAGGGAGAGAGAGAGAGAGAGAGAGAGAGAGAGAGGGAGAGAGAGAGATGTGTTTGGTCTCTCTATGGATACAGATGAGTCTGAGTTCTTGAAAAACAGGGAGAGTTTTTGGTTAAGCGTTCACTGGGAAAGTCCAGAAAGAGTTTGTATGGTTAACTAACCGCCATTAAGAGAAGCACAATGTGACCTCTTTCTTTGGTGACCATGAGAACTAACTAAAACGAAGTTTCCATTTCAAAAGAAACACGCTCTCACCCAATAGTTTTAGCCACAGTCAAACTGAACTAAAGATCACCTGCATATTTTCATTGAAACTCCATTCATTGCTTTCTTAGAAAATGCTTTCACCGTGAGCAGCCGTGCATCACGTCCAGGAGATTACAAATAAGAAATGTCAATTTCAAAGGTCTATATATAGTATACAGAGGTGGAAAGTCAGAATGTAAAAATTTTGCCATGTTTTTTTTCCACCCATAAACTGAGCCAGCTGATTTTATTAATTAGTTCTGCCTCCTGGCTGAAGAATTGTGCTAATTACAAATCTTTTTACTTTCTGAACCTGGCCCTTCCACCTCTAATAGTATATTATTCATTTAAATTGTATATGTACTTTATGTATTCTTTTTTGGCAATACAAATATAGTTTTTGTCAGACCAGTCAAGCCAACTTAGAATGGATTTATTAAAATTGTATTGAGAGAGAGTGACAACGCTATGGTGTTGTGTTAAAGCTGCATGTTGTTGATATTTTGTCAAGTCATGACCATTCTGAAATGGCGTGTGTGCGCTGTGATGGATCGGCGATCGGCCCAGGGTGTATTCCTGCTGCTTGCCCAATGCATGCTGGGATAGGCTTCAGCCTCCCTGGGACCCTAACCAGGACTAAACGGGTTAGATAATGGATGTAGGGATGGATGGATGACCATTCTGTGTCAGGCGTACTTGCTGCCTTCCCTAATGCTGTTTGTGTCGTCTGTTTGTTTGTGGATATTTTCTCAGCTTTGCAAATAAAAACGGCATGAATAATAACATTCTTATTGGTTCAGTAATATTCTGTATATTTAAAAATGATGTCATAAAATCTACATACTGCTGAGTTGAATTGAGAGAGAAAGACAAAGGGAGACAGAACTCTGAATGAATGTACAATCCATTAACCGCACAAGACATGGAATCCTATTTTAAAAAAAGAGAGCGACCGCTTCCTTATGTAAGAATTACCGAGCCGGCGGAATCTAGTAATTGTTGGGGTGAATGAAAGGCGCGAGCGTTGAAAAACGGTCACGATACAGCGAGTAGAGATGTCAACATAATTTATAACGTCTAGACAAACTGTTTTATCCCGGGGCCGTCCAGTAAGGAAACTCAACAGAAATGGGAACGCACGCAAGCACTGTATGTACACGGGGAGGAAAATATGAAGACATTTATAATAAAATATTTTTTTGGTAATTGGATGACGAGATGGAAATGCTTAGCATGTCATTTTTATTTTATTTTATTAATTTCTTTTTTGATTGAGAAAACCCTGCATCTGGATGGTTCCAGCATTCTTATGGGTCATTTCCTTCGCCTTGTCAGAACGACAAGGCTGCGGAATATTCCGGAAAGCTTCTGAAACACGAGTTTTATGTCGTTTTATGGCTTTTCCATTCTGTGGCCTCGCGTGCGTTCGAGTTCTGACTGAAACTCTGTGAAAAATGTACTATTGCATTATTTCCATTCATGATTTCCAGTTAATTTATCGTGCTCTAGAACGCCTCTTTATAACATTAAAGCAATGTTAATAATTACGTTATTATTACTTATTACTTATTAATGGATAATTATTAAGGACTTGGTTCTGAAACAGGAAGAAAAAAAAGAGTGAACTGTTACAGATTTTTATTAGTTTGATTTATCATGTTGGCTGTGAAATTATGAAACTCATACTTAGATGCAGATTTACTCTCTGAATGCCATATCTTTGATTTTACAATCACAAACGGGATTGTAAAATCAGGACGTGCACACACACAAACACACACAATCACACACAAGCACACATAAACACACACACCCAGACACGCATGTACGCAAAGAGTTATGCATGCTCACACACACACACACACACACGCAAGCTCCCAGACACACACACACACACACATGCATGTGTACACACACACACACACACACACAATGGTATTGTTGCTTACTTCTCAGGAGGGTGTTGTATATCGCAGACTAAGTCAAAGGGATTCTCTCCCTCTCTCAGTCCCTCTCTCTCTCTCTCAGTCCCTCTCTCTCTCTCTCTCTCAGTCCCTCTCTCGCTCTCTCTCTCTCTCTCTCTCTCTCTCATCCTTTCCCACTCGTTTTTTACAGAAAATATATTGATTCAGTTTTCTTATGAATAATAACTCTCCCACTCACGGCAATATGGGAGCATTAAGGGCATGATAATAAGGAAGTGTACTATTATCTATTATTATTTATATTATCATTCAGTGTCATCAGTTTGTCATCACCCACAAATTTCATCGCTGTAGTCACAGTACTGTCATTTGTAATTTTACATCATGTGTTAATTATAGTAATATTAATAATTATGCCAAAACACATTACAATTCAGTGATATATAGAGAGAAAGAGAGAGAAATAGAGTGTGTGTGTATGTGTGTGTACAGCACACAATTTTACATTTAACACCACAGGAAGTCCATGGACTCATATAAACACCCTACAGTGTTACATTTACACCAGCAGTGTTACATTTACACTGAGTGACATTGTGTCTCTCTCTCTCTCTCTCTTTCTCTTTTTCTCTTTCTCTCTCTCTCTCGCTCTCTCTCTGTGCATTGCCATTCAGGAGTAATCATCCATCCCATATTTTTCTATTTAATGCGTAAAGTTTAATCTTGGCAGGACTTTACTGAAAACTGCTGGCCCTGTTTTTCTGCTCAGTTTTACATTGTGTCAGAAGCCAGCTCAGTGTCTCTGGCTAACGCACATGCACCATTCTCCTCCAACTAAAGCGTATGTGCCATTCTCCTCCAGCTAACGCACATGCGCCATTCTCCACCCGCTTATACATGTGTGTCATTCTCCATCCGTTAATACATGTGTGTCATTCTCCATCCGCTAATACATGTGTGTCATTCTCCATCCCTTAATACATGTGTGTCATTCTCCATCCGCTAATACATGTGTGTCATTCTCCATCCGCTAATACATGTGCATCATTCTCCATCTGCTAATACATGTGCGCCATTCTCCATCCGCTAATACATGTGCATCATTCTCCATCTGCTAATACATGTGCGCCATTCTCCATCCGTTAATACATGTGTGTCATTCTCCATCCGCTAATACATGTGTGTCATTCTCCATCCGCTAATACATGTGCGCCATTCTCCATCTGCTAATACATGTGCGTCATTCTCCATCCGCTAATACATGTGCGCCAGTCTCAATCCGCTAATACATGTGTGTCATTCTCCATCCGCTAATAAATGTGTGTCATTCTCCATCCGCTAATACATGTGCACCATTCTCCATCTGCTAATACATGTGCGTCATTCTCCATCCGCTAATACATGTGCGCCAGTCTCAATCCGCTAATACATGTGTGTCATTCTCCATCCGCTAATAAATGTGTGTCATTCTCCATCCGCTAATACATGTGCACCATTCTCCATCCGCTAATACATGTGTGTCATTCTCCATCCGCTAATACATGTGTGTCATTCTCCATCCGCTAATACATGTGTGTCATTCTCCATCTGCTAATACATGTGCGTCATTCTCCATCCGCTAATACATGTGCGCCATTCTCCATCTGCTAATACATGTGTGTCATTCTCCATCCGCTAATGTGCAGCATTCTCACAGTGCTGTGATTATCACCCACCAGCAGCTCACCAGCTTAGAAAGGCTAGACTGCAGCTTTTTACCAAGCACAATATTAAAAACAGCAGTTATTATTATTGCTGTCACCATTGGTTACCGTTTCTGCCCTTTCACTGTTAAAAGTGTTTTAAAGTCATGAGATGGCCAGCATTAAAAAACTACATATTATTATAATTATTATTCTTATTATTAATCATAATAGTAGTAGTTGTGTTCTTTCTATCCTTTTTCTTCTTCCTCTTCGTTATCGTCTTCTTCTTCTTCTCATTATTATTATTATTATTATTATTATTATTATTATTATTATTATTATTATTATATAAAGAGCAAGTACCCATGTTACCCACTTGAGATATTTGTTTTCATTGTAAACTGGTTGTGAAAGAGGAGCGCCCTTGTTTATGCTCTTCCATCAGCGCAGAGACGAGCGCTACGTTCTGAAGCCACATCCTCATCGATTGCTCTACCCTGCCCTGCCCTGCCCCGCCCCGCTCTGTCCTTCCTAGCAGACACACCCCCGTCTGTGCAGCACTGCTATAATTCAAATTTAACGACACAATCGGAGCAGAAAGCATTTATAATTTTACTAATCACTGGCCTCGTAAAATTCAGATGGTTTGTGCAGCGAGAGAGAGAGAGAGAGAGAGAAAGCTGTGCGTGTGCCGCCCAGAGCGATTAAGATTATAGCGCAGGTCGCTGTGTTCATGATGAAAACAAACGTACCTGCAGGCGTACTGTATGGGGAAACGTACACACAACTAAACCAACAGGCTTTCTGCGTGTATACAAACCCACACACACGCACGCACCCCAACACACACGCGCTTGCTGTGAATGTACCTCATACCTGCATCCACGAGCACATACCCCGACACACACACACACACATTAAAATGTTAAATAACACACACACACTGTTACACACACACATTAAAATGTTAAATAACACACACACACACTGTTACACACACACATTGAAATGTTAAATAACACACACACACTGTTACACACACACATTAAAATGTTAAATAACACACACACACTGTTACACACACACATTAAAATGTTAAATAACACACACACACTGTTACACACACACATTAAAATGTTAAATAACACACACACACTGTTACACACACACATGCGCACAGGAACAAACACTCAATCTGCAGGTGTTAAATGGAGACACCAGCAACTGTGACAGGGACATACGGCAATAGCGCTGGGTATTTAGTGTCTGCTTAGCATTGAGCGTTAGCACTCCCTCGCCCCTCTCTCCCCTCAGTACAGAGATAAGGGAAGTGAGAGTGTGTGTTTTGCGTGAGAAACAACAGCCCGCAAAAATCCAGAGGAAGTGCTAATGTCACTGAGGATAAAAACAATGGTTTCTCCAGACATGCATGATGCCATAACCTTTAACACTATTGGTTTTAAACGAGCATTTTCTTAAGCCTTTCTTAAGTAACTTGCACGATGCATGCTGATATCATTAATAATAATAATAATAACTATCAAGTTAAAATATTGATATGAAATTAGCAATAATAAATACATTCATGCTTTGCAAAATCACTGGCTGTACGGAGACTTTCCTTTAGCTTTTATAAATGGGGCCCTATAAGTGAACAGTGTGCACAAAGTGGACATGCGTAGAAGTCTAGTGTACCCTTGGTTAGGGACCTGGGCTTGCATCTCCATGTTTGCAGGTTTGATTCCCAGATTGGGGCATTACCATTGTACCCTTAAGCAACACACTTCAGTAAATATTCAGATTTATAAATGGGCTGTACGTAAATCACATAATCTGTGTAACTCACTCTGGATACATGTGTGTCATTCCCCATCTCATTCTCTCACTCTGTCGTGTGTGTCATTCTCCATCTCATTCTCTCACTCTGGAGTGTGTGTCATTCTCCATCTCATTCTCTCACTCTGTCGTGTGTGTCATTCTCCATCTCATTCTCTCACTCTGGAGTGTGTGTCATTCTCCATCTCATTCTCTCACTCTGTCGTGTGTGTCATTCTCCATCTCATTCTCTCACTCTGTCGTGTGTGTCATTCTCCATCTCATTCTCTCACTCTGTCGTGTGTGTCATTCTCCATCTCATTCTCTCACTCTGTCGTGTGTGTCATTCCCCATCTCATTCTCTCACTCTGTCGTGTGTGTCATTCTCCATCTCATTCTCTCACTCTGTCGTGTGTGTCATTCCCCATCTCATTCTCTCACTCTGTCGTGTGTGTCATTCTCCATCTCATTCTCTCACTCTGGAGTGTGTGTCATTCTCCATCTCATTCTCTCACTCTGGAGTGTCTCCTAAATACCTAAAATGAAAGTAAATAAATAAATGCATAAGAAAATAAATAAATATCTTACATTTTTGGAGACTTTTAATAATAATAATAATTAATAATTATTGGCATTTATATAGCGCCTTTCTCGACAATCAAAGCGCTTACAATGAGGGGGAAACTCGCCTCAACCACCACTAATTCTTTTCACAGCAAAGACTAGTTTTCAGTGTTACTGAAGTGTCTGTCATTCATTATCACGTATTTTTATTCAAAGTGAAGAATTCATGGCCCCACCCAAACCAATAAAAAATTAGTAATCAACCCGCTGCTAAAATATGGATAATGACAGGACAGGAGAGGCTTTAGGCCATGAAACTCTCTGTTCAGATATTTCCCACAATCGTTCAAGGGTGTTTTTGTTTAGCACATTGTGCTTGATGTGATGAAAGGTAGACAGAAAAGAAGCAGATATGAACTTGCCCGAAAAGGCCTTTAAACGTACCGTCCCCCAAGAGAGTCTTAAACGCATAATCTCCAGTGAAATAGTGGGACAAACGAAAAAGGAGGAAAAACCCAAAACACGTCTTTATGGCTTTGAGACTAAAAGAGAAAAGAGACGACTTCTTGTTCATTCGCGACTTACACACGCTCCGGGGTGTTACACACGCTGTAATAATATTACCGCTAAATTAAATCTGACGCAAAATTACGTGCTCTAATTTAAGTCTAACAATAGAGCATAATTGTGGCACTGAGGCTGACTGCTCTTTGACTGAAGGTGGTGCACAACAAGGGCCGATCCACAACAAGGGCCGATCCATTTCAGGATTTTGCGCCAACCTCTGCTCTTAATTATTTAATTAGCTCAATCACATCTTGATCTGACATTTGTATAAGCGCCAGCTACAGCCGCAGACTGCAAGAGTATCCAAACAAATGTTACGTGCTGAAGTACAGGAGTGAACCAGTGTAGTTTATAGAGCTGTCAGAAAACTAAAACGAAGATAATTCGTTGGAACAAAAACCAGTAAGCAGACCAGCCCTCCGGGACCGGAGTTGTGAATGGCGAGTTAAAGGATAGGTTCTCTTTTTTTCAACCTAGGCCCTATTGAAATGTTGTTGTCTATCATTTATAATGGTGCATAGCACCACCTCGCATCCTCACTGCTTTAGCATTGAGAAACTTACTGCTTCTGCTGCCCCTTCTCAGTGGGGTGTTCCAATGGGGCAGATGGTTTGGCCTTCAAAAATCGTGATAAATCTTCTTTTCGAAAACGGACAATGCAGGCTATACTCAGACTGTCTTTATATGTTTTGCCGAAAAAGGGGTCACAAACCATGCTTTCTATCAGGATTGAATTAAAACTGCACCTCCACAAATCCATTCTATTGGCTACATCTGCGCCAGAATAAAAGAGAAACTAGTTGACAACAACACTGAGGTCGTCTTCTTCGACGGGGCTGTTGCCACGCTACAACTTTCTGCTGTCCGGAAATCTAGTGCGGAAGTTTACAAATGCTCGGGATGCACTGCGTCAATTGCAAAAAGTAGCTCCAAATAAAACATGATATTACTGTTATTCAAAACATGTTCTGAAAAAACGAAGACAAAATAAAAATACACAAAGGGATGCACGAAGTTACTGTGAGTTTTTTGTTTTCTAAAAGGAGATTTATCACGGTTTTAGAAAGCTAAACTACTCGCCCCAGTGGAACACTCTTAAACCCACTGAGAATCTGCAGGAGAGGGGTAGGTTTTAGTGAGGTTGTGCTATGCGTCATTATAAATGATGGAAACAACATCTCAATCGGGCCTGAGATGACAACATATCCTTTCATTCAGGGGTGCCAAACTCCAGTCCTGGAGGGATGGTCTGGGACTGTTTTTTGTTCCAACCAATTATCTTAGTTTTAGTTTTTTTGACAGCTCTAGCTAGATACATATTTTATTACAAAATAAAATAAAGTAAATAAGAAATATGTGCTTCCACATCCAGCTTGAGACATGAACCCATGTCCATGATATCATTTTATTTATGCATTTTATTTAAAGACAATAAAATAAAAGCACATGACATACGCAGAAAAGTCAAATTCTGTGCTGTACTATTTGCTAGAAAATGACTGTTTATTTATTTTTATTTATTTACATTTGCATTTAACAAATATGCCATTATTTTTTGCATGCCATATCTAAATGGCCAATCTTTTTAAGTGCACAGTCCATAAAACACTGTGTGTGATCTGGTAATTATATATCTATGGTGTGAGGCAGCTACCATTTCCTCCCACTGAGCTGACCTTAAGCAACCCCCCGAACATGTTGGTTCCGCGATCCGGGCACCAACTGCAACTCTATGGTTCTCTAATTTCTTGATGGAGTGGGTTAAAGCAGGGATCTCTATGGTTCTCTAATTTCTTGACGGAGCGGGGTTAAAGCAGGGATCTCTATGGTTCTCTAATTTCTTGACGGAGCAGGGTTAAAGCAGGGATCTCCCCAAAGCAGTTTCTCTTTCCTTTTTTTCTGTTCACTGTCTGGTCTGAGGTCACTCCGTCTGGCCCAAGGGCTTTCCCACAGTGGGACAAATAGAGAGACAGCTGACTTCCAGACAGACAGACGGACACCGCACTGCATTGGCTGTGTCTGGAGGGAGGGGGGTGGGGGAAGGGGGGGTTGGTGCAGGAACGTAACTATGGCGCAACGATGACCAATCAATGAGTCACACAGATGTTTTTTTTGTTATGAACAGGTATTGTCAGCCCTTTTTTCATTTTTTTTAATAACATTTTTTCAACCTCTTTTTTTGAGAGATGGTTTTGGCAACTCAAAACATCAAATGTGTTTAAGTCTCCAGCATCCCTATATCTGTACCATGTGTTGCGGGGTCACAGCTTTTAAAGCGTACAATCTGGCCTTCTGCCTTTAATACTAAGCCCCCCTCTCCCCTCAACACACAGTCAGCGATAACATTATTAAACCCTTTAATACTAAACCCCCCTCTCCCCTCAACACACAGTCAGTAATAACATTATTAAACCCTTTAATACTAAGCCCCCCTCTTTCCTCAACACACAGTCAGTA
Source organism: Ilyophis sp. 1 JC-2022 (assembly GCA_022702515.1). NCBI lineage: Eukaryota > Metazoa > Chordata > Actinopteri > Anguilliformes > Synaphobranchidae > Ilyophis > Ilyophis sp. 1 JC-2022. Next base: position 66,331,770 of record CM040406.1, on the reverse strand, counting down.
ATAACATTATTAAACCCTTTAATACTAAGCCCCCTCTCCCCTCAACACACAGTCAGTAATAACATTATTAAACCATTTAATACTAAACCCCCCTCTCCCCTCAACACACAGTCAGTAATAACATTATTAAACCCTTTAATACTAAACCCCACTCTCCCCTCAACACACAGTCAGTAATAACATTATTAAACCCTTTAATACTAAGCCCCCTCTCTCCTCAACACACAGTCAGTAATAACATTATTAAACCATTTAATACTAAGCCCCCTCTCTCCTCAACACACAGTCAGCAATAACATTATTAAACCCTTTAATACTAAGCCCCCTCTCTCCTCAACACACAGTCAGCAATAACATTATTAAACCCTTTAATACTAAGTCCCCTCTCTCCTCAACACACAGTCAGTAATAACATTATTAAACCCTTTAATACTAAACCCCCCTCTCCCCTCAACACACAGTCAGTAATAACATTATTAAACCCTTTAATACTAAACCCCACTCTCCCCTCAACACACAGTCAGTAATAACATTATTAAACCCTTTAATACTAAACCCCCTCTCTCCTCAACACACAGTCAGTAATAACATTATTAAACCCTTTAATACTAAGCCCCCCTCTTTCCTCAACACACAGTCAGTAATAACATTATTAAACCCTTTAATACTAAACCCCCCTCTCCCCTCAACACACAGTCATTAATAACATTATTAAACCCTTTAATACTAAGCCCCCTCTCCCCTCAACACACAGTCATTAATAACATTATTAAACCCTTTAATACTAAGCCCCCCTCTCCCCTCAACACACAGTCAGTAATAACATTATTAAACCCTTTAATACTAAGCCCCCCTCTTCCCTCAACACACAGTCATTAATAACATTATTAAACCCTTTAATACTAAGCCCCCTCTCCCCTCAACACACAGTCATTAATAACATTATTAAACCCTTTAATACTAAGCCCCCCTCTCCCCTCAACACACAGTCAGTAATAACATTATTAAACCCTTTAATACTAAGCCCCCTCTCTCCTCAACACACAGTCAGTAATAACATTAATCAGAATATTAATCGCAATCATATGCAAATCACAAATCTCACGTTTTTCTGTTCGCGGCCAACTGCAGATGATTCCCATTCGCGTTTGAAGCAGGAATTTCACATTTTCCCTTTAATAAAAATGCAGACTCAGCAAAGCCTGTGAGCTCTGCCGTTCCCACACAGTCATGCTGAGAGATCAACATTCAAAATATGCATAAATTTCACAGCAATGGAAACTCCGCTTCTCATTTAACACCACCGGGTGTGTGCCATGTTGTCGTGACAATTGCACCTTTGTGATATCCTGGCTGTTGCCTCTCATGTAAAAATGTCAATTTTTATGACCCAGCTTCTATCTTTGTAATCCAAGTCAGGACACAGCAGGAACTCACCAACACAACAAACACTTTACTAGATAAAGTTTATTGTATGTCACACCGGCCAGCGGGAAGATCGCTGAAACCCAGCACAAGTTGGCGGTCCAGCAACCTTCAATATACTGGTCGCCTAATCAGTCTTAAATACTGTCGGAGGCCTTGACTTGATGCCCATATTATCTGTGAGGGCATATCTATTTGTTCCATAATGACGTATGCATTTGTACAACAACCCACACCATTAGTCATGCCCGATAGCGTATGGCACCTAGACGTTCAGTCAGCGAGGGCAGAGGCCTGTCCAAAGATCAGCCCACACCTGCTACACCAAATCATTGATCAATACACATACGTGCTTAATCACACTTATAAGACTAAACTTAGAACCCGTAACCATGACGAGTAAACCGTAGTCACAAACACACACACACATACAAGCAAACACAAAAACTCACAGACACACAGATACACACGTGTGCGAAACCTCTTTCGCTTCACCTGAGAAATGCTATATGACAGCCTCAGCGTGATAAGAGCATCAGCGTCGTTACAAGCGAGAACCGTGCGAACGTCTTATCCTGGCACCATCAGCGTCGAGGCAGGCCGACAGACAGGATGTTAAAAAAAGCTTTTCAAGGCGGTTGTCTCCAAATTCTGCTGATGTAATAACATTTTAAAAGAGCCAATAGCAGCAGAGCGATAAACCGAAATAAAAAACAAAACAAAATCACGCCTCCCCTTTAATGAAGGAGGGAGATACTGACTGACGGGACTCATCCATACATTCTTTATCTAACCCGTTTATTCCTGGTCAGGGTTGCAGGAGGCTGGAGCCGATCCCAGCATGCACTGGGTGAGAGGCAGGAATACCCCCTGGACAGGTCGCTGATGAGTCCAATCGCAGGCACTGCCTCCATTGACTAAGAACGAGTTTATAATCCCAGTGTAGTGCAGGGGCCAGGATTTGATACCAGACCACACACCCCATCCCCCTCATGCTGGTCGCTGGATGAGCTCTACTGTGCCGGGATGCTTTATGAACACACGCCCTGGTGTGGCTCGCTTTGCCCCTCTGATGTTGGGAATCGGAAGATGGCTGTAGTATGGCACAGATTCAGACACCGGTACTGACATTGTGACATCCCCACATAATGCGTAGGCATGCCGGACATGGCCTTGCACCGCTCTGACGTGAAGCTAGTGGGGTTACAGAGGCTGGACATGGCCTCGCACCGCTCTGACGTGAAGCTAGTGGGGTTACAGAGGCTGGACATGGCCTCGCACCGCTCTGACGTGAAGCTAGTGGGGTTACAGAGGCCGGACACGGCCTCGCACCGCTCTGACGTGAAGCTAGTGGGGTTACAGAGGCCGGACATGGCCTCGCACCGCTCTGACGTGAAGCTAGTGGGGTCACAGAGGCCGGACATGGCCTCGCACCGCTCTGACGTGAAGCTAGTGGAGGTTTTGGAGATGTGGGGGAGATACTGAGAACGAGAACGAACTGTGGGGTGAACTGATTCCTTTCACAGATGGTTTTGACACAGTGACAGAACTTGGTTGCAAAACAACAAGAAAAAGGCAAGCGACATATAACCACAAAAACCAGCTCTTAATGACTGTGAACTCAAAGGAGACATGTTTTATTTCTATACTGTGTATATATCAATCAAGGACATATAATATGAAGCACATGTTAGATCGAAAGTAATAAGAATACTCTCCAGGACAGAAACACATAGGCAGTATTCAATGGATCTAATCCATAAACGCTGCATAAAAGTAACCTCACACAGTTGCTCCGTGACCTCACAATATTTCTCTGTGACCTAATAGGATAGCTCTGTGACCTCACAATAGCGCCCTGCGACCTAACTGTGTTGCTGAGTGACATCACACACAGTATTTTTTTCCTTACCAAGTAGCAATGGTAGGGGCCATTAGTCTCCAACACCGCCACAGAGATTGGGCTTTCTTTCTCTCTGTCTCGGGTGCTATACCCAAACTGGCACGGCCCTGTCGTTCCCCTCATATGAAAACTCTCTGCAAACAAGCGCAGGCATAGGCAGACCTGCTGAATACTGATTTTTACAGTATTCTCTCATGTCTGCAAAGGAAAGCTTCTCAGACAGTTGTCAGGAAATCCGCACTGGGTCAACGTTTGATTATTTTTATTTTTTTTGCCCCGTTGTGAGCCAGATAATGTTGGATTGATTGAACTGTAGCGAGTTAGGGAATGAATGCACATTCGATATCTGGAACTGTTTTGTGCCGTATTATCCCTGAACGACTGTGACGGTGCCTGGAATGACCCGCGCTCTTTAATATGCAAAGTGAGTGACTGCAGAAGTACAAAAACTCGCAAATACGGGAACAAAGACGGAAGCATACCTCACACGGCTCTTGTAGGAGCAACCACATTTCGTGCATTGCTTTCAATAAGAATAATAAAGATATTGTTTAATAAAAAATGTATTTGATCATGCCACTCATAGGTAGCATACTTTATGGTGCTCCTCCATATTTCCCCATGATACAGGGGAGTGTTTTATTGTTTTGTTTTGTTTTTGAGAAACATGTGGCTTTTGTTGCAGGCAGGAATGAACAGCAGAATTCTTCCGTCGCCCACATGAAAGGCTCCTGGCACGGCGAGACTGAATGAGGGTAGGCCGCGCCGGCCTCCCTCGTCCTGACGGGGCTGCGACTAATTAACTGGCTCTCCGGCTCGTTCGTTAGTCACCCCCACCCCCCAGCTTGCTCTTCTGTCTCCTCAGGGGGGGGGCTGATGGGGTTTTTAAGAATCGATGGGGTAGCCACACACCCACACACTGTGGGGTATTGCCCTCTGGTTAAAATGCGGTTTTAACAGGCACAGCTCAACGGCCTGGCGGTTGCTGGCGACCGGGCCCCACGGCGGCTTCTTAAAATTTGATTCTGGGAGGATTCTGGGTAATGAGCGGCCTTTTACGAGCGGGATTGTATTCTTATTTTGAGAACTCCCCAAACTCCACCCCCATCCTCTCCCTTTTCCCTATCCTTTATTTTCTCCTCTTTTTTTACCGTTTCTATTTTCACGTTATTAGTGAAGCCAGATTTTGGCGGTAGTTTTTGTCAGTTTTTTGGGTCGCCACTCAAGTGTGCTGTAGCGTAAACTGAAAGGTAGCCAGAGCTAAAATCGATATGGCGCTTCAAAAGCGCGCTGCGTTTGATCTGGTGAACCAACGTCACACTTGAGGAAAGTTTGGGTGGACGCACTCCAGTGGCTCCGATCACCAGGGCAACAGCTTTGTACATTTGAGAGCATTTTTTATTTTACAAGGTACAATTTTATTACAAACACACACACACACACACACACAAACACACAAACACGAGTGCACACACATGCACACACATGCACAAACAACAATAAGGCTACAAGTATATATTTGTTTTATATTTGTGACTAGCCCCTATGAAGTGTTTTTTTAGCTGTTTGTGGCAGGAAGTGACATCACAAAGGCACGCATCCATAGTGCAGTACTGGCCACGACTCTGAGGCCAGTGTGGAGAGCGGTGGTGAAGTGGGTGATGACATCACTAAGATGCGCCACAGACAGGTGGTGGTGGGTGATGACATCACTAAGATGTGCCACAGACAGGTGGTGGTGGGTGATGACATCACTAAGATGCGCCACAGACAGGTGTTGGGACCTCTAGTACTGGGCTTTGCCTGTCTATCCACGTCAAAAGGGGGTTATTTTCTTGTAGGCAGAATTTCTTGTACAGTGTGGACACACTGCTTTGTGCTAAACTATTAAAAGCAATTTAAAATTGAATAAACTATTTAAAATTGAAAAGCTACACAGACTGTAGAGGGGTTTCTGTGTGGAAGCAGAACCTGATCGAGTGATCAGTGATCAATAAAGAAGGCTATTTTTCTTTATTGGGAGATATCACAAGATCAAAAGAAGCAAACAAGGTCCAAGGTTATTCTGCAGCTGAAAGCTACTGTATTTGTGGCAGAACAATTTAAGATCTTCACACAAAACAACAGGCCGATAAAGTCATAAACATCCACTGTTTGACATTTCACAAAATAAAGTATCAGATATATACCCTGATCCATATTGCATTAAATAAATAAAGTATAAAAAAAATACATAGTACTTTTCAAACAACAAAATCACGCTCATTAATTCAAGTACATTTTTTCCGATTGGTTTGTTAACAGACATTGGGGAACAATACTTCACCTTTTCGTCAATGAGTCTTCATCATTAAAGGGCTGAAGAGACAGACATGCGAGTCACAGTCAGTCCGTTTTTGGGAGGGGGGGGCTGTCACTGGCAACAGTGGAAAACATATTGTAGCGATTACCGCAGCGGAAAATGTTTTTCTGAAACACGCAATTACTATAGATTACAGATCGCCTTCATGGCTACAGTAGTGCTGGCAGGAGTGAGGCAGAGGGAAAGAGAGTTTTACACACACACACACACACACACACACACACACACACACACACACAGAATGACACATATTTTTGATCCTCCTCATCCCAATTCCCATCAAAAAGAAACAAAAGATTCCAGAAACTGTACAAACTCAAGTCCAGGAAGGATCCAAAGAAGCGAATTGGTCACGTCTCCATATGACCCTAAGCACGCCAGAACTCATAAGCATGTTTTCTGGTGGCACATCTCCTGTTACGCAATACAATCCCATGATTCTTTTCTCTGTAGGCGTTTTTATATTATGTTGTATATATACTGTATATATATATATATATATCTATATATATAATGCATTACAAACAGACAGGTGTGCCGCAACAATACTCTCCAGTCTCTGCTGGAGTTCCAGTAAAGCAATGCTGTACTTGATGAAACTTTTAACAGATTGCACAAAAGGCTGTCAGCTTGTGTGGTGCATCAATGTCTCACAGAGAGGAAACCTATAAGATATGACATATTGGAAGATAGGATTTAACTTAAAAAAATATATATACATGGCGTAATATTATTTATGGCCTAATAATATTTTGTTGTTATTATTCCCGTATTGCAGTCAGGAGTGCTCCCCATCGTTGATATCAGTCACCACAGAGACCTACAGCAGGTCACACACTACCACAGAGACCTACAGCAGGTCACATACTACCACAGAGACCTACAGCAGGTCACACACTACCTCAGAGACCTACAGCAGGTCACATACTACCACAGAGACCTACAGCAGGTCACACACTACCACAGAGACCTACAGCAGGTCACATACTACCACAGAGACCTACAGCAGGTCACACACTACCACAGAGACCTACAGCAGGTCACACACTACCACAGAGACCTACAGCAGGTCACACACTACCACAGAGACCTACAGCAGGTCACATACTACCACAGAGACCTACAGCAGGTCACATACTACCACAGAGACCTACAGCAGGTCACACACTACCACAGAGACCTACAGCAGGTCACACACTACCACAGAGACCTACAGCAGGTCACACACTACCACAGAGACCTACAGCAGGTCACATACTACCACAGAGACCTACAGCAGGTCACACACTACCACAGAGACCTACAGCAGGTCACATACTACCACAGAGACCTACAGCAGGTCACACACTACCACTACCTACTTTAACCAGAAAATATTCCTGCAGATTTACTGTAATTAAAGTTTTTCAAATATGTATTTTTACCTCGGTCGGTTAACAGAAGCTGTCCTGAAAATGACCTCATTTTTTGGGCGTAGACCTCTTCTCAACATGTGTTCTAAAAACTTTCATTCTGAAACTTACCACAGAGCGGATCCCCTCCCAAAAGGGGCCGGGTCAACGCCCGTTCTTTGACCTGAGGCGTTCAAACGGGAGCATGTCTCTCTGTGATCCAATCCCCTTCCAAACGGGCCAGGTCACGGCCTGTTCTCTGTCCCGCAGGGGTGGGTTTAGAACAGAACCGTTTCTCTCTGTGATCCAATCCCCTCCCAGCCTTAACAGCTGGAGGGCTGAATAACAGATTAAGTGCTAAATAGGGTGCAGTGTGTTAGCAGGCCACATAGTGTGCATCTACTAGCGTGTGTGTTTGTGTGTGTTTGTGTGTGTTTGTGTGTGTCTGTGTGTGTTTGTGTGTGTGTGTGTGTGTGTGTGTGTGTGTGTGTGTGTGTGTGTGTGTGTGTGTGTGTGTGTGTGTGATTCCCAGCTCACTCAGGTAACCTAATTGTGTGTGTGTGTGTGTGTGTGTGTGTGTGTGTGTGTGTGTGTGTGTGTGTGTGTGTGTGAGAGAGCTTCATATCCTGAAGGCAGGGATCGTGGCAGGTCTCTCAGAATGACTGACAGTGATAGTTAGGGTAATCCTGATTCAACAAAGCAATCAGCTCAGACAGGATAGTATGTCCCTATCTCACCCTCCTAGAGACAGTACCATGTACATGTCCCTATCTCACCCTCCTAGAGACAGTACCATGTACATGTCCCTATCTCACCCTCCTAGAGACACTAACATGTACATGTCCCTATCTCACCCTCCTAGACACAGTAACATGTACATGTCCCTATCTCACCCTCCTAGAGACAGTACCATGTACATGTCCCTATCTCACCCTCCTAGAGACACTAACATGTACATGTCCCTATCTCACCCTCCTAGAGACACTAACATGTACATGTCCCTATCTCACCCTCCTAGAGACAGTACCATGTACATGTCCCTATCTCACCCTCCTAGAGACACTAACATGTACATGTCCCTATCTCACCCTCCTAGACACAGTAACATGTACATGTCCCTATCTCACCCTCCTAGACACCATGCACATGTCCCTATCTCACCCTCCTAGACACCATGCACTCTATACTGGATTTCCATCCTACTCCATCACATGCTTTACTATGGCAAAGACGCCAGTGAACACTTCCACAATGAAACAAGGACAACATCCGACATTAACCTAAACAGGATATTTGTAACTCTATAATTACAATGTTATTACATGGTACAACTGGCATGATATCTGTGTAATTACACAGTCGCTAAAGTGGAAAATTAGTTTTAATAAATTAATCATCATACCCTTAACCCAACCCCTTAATTTGACCCCAACCATGTTGTTACCCTTATCCTAAGCCTAACCTTGTATCAAAGCATTTATCTGACCAAATCTAATCAGCAGTCACAAAGCCCCTCCTTGTGTAATAGCAGTCTATTAACATGGCGTTGTGCTGGGAGCCTACGTAATGCAGAGTGTGACCTTCTCTGCTAATACGTGAAATTAACACTTAATTACACAAATTGTTGAAAGGAGTAATGCAGCTGTAACCTTGGCAACAATCCACAGAGCACTCAGCACAGCAGTACATACTCAGCAGCCCCCTCTAGAGGCAGTGGGAGCATATGGCAGGATTAGAACGCCAATGTAGAGCTCTTCTGTGTCATTGTTACACTGCAGCGTCTGTAACGATGTGTGTGTATGTGTGTGTGTAGGTGTGTGTGTGTGTGTGTGTAGGTGTGTGTGTGCATGTCTGTGTATATGTGTGTGTTTGTATGCATGTGCATGTGTGTGTGTGTGTGTGTGTGTGCGTGTGTGTGCGTGTGTGTGTGTGTGCATGTCTGTGTATATGTGTGTGCTTGTATGCATGTACATGTGTGTGTGTGTGTGTGTGTGTGTGTGTGTGTGCTTGTATGCATGTGCATGTGTGTGTGTGTGTGTGTGTGTGTGTGTGGGTGTTGATGGTGTGATGTACAATTCTTCATTCTTTATAAGAATAGCAGGTAGTATAGCAGCCACAGTGTGTGCATGTGTGTGTCTGTGTGTGTGTGTGTGTGTGTGTGTGTGTGTGTGTGTGTGCGTGCGTGTGTGTGTGTGTGCGTGCGTGTGTGTGTGTGTGTGTGTGTGTGTGTGTGTGTGTGTGTGTGTTGATGGTGTGTGCCTGTGCTTTTTTCTGCACACCAAGTTGAAATTTGTTTATCGTATGTTTTGGAATGCGTTAACAGCTTAATTTGTATTTTTAAAACAGACATCACTCAAAACCAAGTCTTAAAAAGGAGCCGAATGAAAGGATTAAATAAATCTTGATACAAGAGAGAAAAGTGCTTACAGTAGCCTGGAGTCCTTTATGCATTAAAGCACAAAAGCAGCCGTGTCTCTGAGAGGCTAAATCGGGGTTCTCAGTTAGCACGAACATGGGGGCTAGCCAGAGTTCACTTAGTGTGAATGAGGGATCAGATCCTGAATTCAGAATTCAGGCCTTCTCAGAATTCAGATCCTGGAAGGCCGCTGTATTTGTAGATTTTTGATGTGTTCCCGCACTTATTTGTTTAGTTTAAGTCACTGATTGGCTAACGGGTCTACACAAGGTCTGTTTCCAAGGCCTAAACCGGCCGCTGATTAAAACGCAATCACCAAATACTAGCAGAGATGTGGCCCTTCAGGACTGGAGTTTCCTACCCCTGACCTAGACCCTCCTAGTTTTGGGAAACCGTTGGCACTATCTATAGCAGGGATGGGCGACTCCGGTCCTCACAGGCCGCTCTGTATGCATGTTTTTGCTGCCACCACTTACCCTGGTTCAATCAGCTAATTAGTCATAAACACCAACTCCGATTCACTCATAATGAGACCACAATAAAATGCTACAATACATCCATACAGGCACAAGAACATTCATCAGCTGCTATTCATATCGCAGCATGTAGCTAAAATATCAGATCATGCAAATGACTGGGCAAATTAAATAATTGGTAACTAGTAGCAGCAAAAACCTGCACACACACCGGCCCGCGAAGCTTGGAGTTAAACATGCACACACACCGGCCCGCGAAGCTTGGAGTTAAACATGCACACACACTGGCCCGCGAAGCTTGGAGTTAAACATGTATACACAGCGGCCCACGAGGTCTTGGGTTGCCCATCCCTGGTCTGTAAGTTAGGAGCCAGCTGGTCACTGAAAGAAGGTACAGATGGGACCCCAATGCTGCTACTCCAGCAGCTGTACCCCACCCTCAGCCAGGGGCGCCGTTTGGGGGAGCTCGGGTTTGAGGCATTCGGCTTCGTGTGCACAAGCAGTTAGTCTCAGCGTGCTGAAACTCATGAGTAGGAAGTTTGAAGACACATTCACATGTGCACGTACACAGGCTCACACACACACACACACATTCACATGTGCACGTACACAGGCTCACACACACACACATTCACATGTGCACATACACAGGCTCACACACACACATTCACATGTGCATGTACACAGGCTCACACACACACACATTCACATGTGCACGAGTTACCCGGTCCCACTCCGACCCCTTTTCTTTTCGATGTATTAGCAAAAACATTAACTGCCACCATTATGGCGAGCTTTAAATTGCAAACTGGGAGAAAGTCCTGTTTGGGGGTACTTTGAGCAGAACGCGTTGGTTGACAAAATTAAATGCATAGCTGTTGTAGGCAGTGGAGTATGAGGTATGCTGTGTAAATACCTTTACAGGCTAAAGGGTGTGTTTTCTTTTGAAACCTCTGTAAAAAGGGTGTGTTTTCTTTTGAAACCTCTGTAAAAAGGATGTGTTTTCTTTTGAAACCTCGGTCTGTAGAAAGTGTATTGTGAGCCAGTTGTTAATGTTGAGTTAAACTTTCGATGCTATTTGTCAGCATTTCATAAAACAGTACATAAGAAATAAATGTCTTGTTACTGGAATGACTGTTTCTTTTTAGCCCAACATTCAGTCAGCTGAAGCTAAAGACTTATTAAAAGCTTATTGCCTAGAAATGATAGATTGAACATATTATGCTTATGAAGGAAATTCATTCACATATATGGTGTACTTTCTCAAACATTAGAGAAATATTACACACAAGCAGTCCATTTTTACTTAGACTTTTTTTGAAATGACTAAAACAAATAAAAACTAAGTATGTTGAAAAACTAAACTTCACTAAAACTGAAAGACATTTGAAAAGGTAAAACTAGCAAACACTGAATTGAAACTGAAAGAGAAATAAAAACCTTGGTGTGCACACACATTGTGCACACAAAAACACGCATGCAGGTTTTACCCCCCCCCCCACTTTGAATCATAATGAAAGGTTTTTTTTTGTTTGTTTTTTTCTCATCACTTTGAATCATAACGTGTCCTGATTGCTGTATATCTGCATGATGGATTTAGCATACGGAGAGAAAAGAAACATCACTTATTGGCAAATGAAACCTGCATAAATCAGCATTAACGTTGTGTCAATCATCAATATTACGTCGGTTAGACTGATGCCAGGGAAAAACTGAAGCACAACTCTGAACTTTTCAAAATGACTGTTTTTATGGAAATGGAAGATGAGCTTTCAGCTTTGTGGTTTAGGCCTATGATTCAAGAAGGAAAACAAAGAACACAAAATAACTTGTGCTGACATACAGTTTTATAGGTTAGTCTGCTTACTTCATACCCAGGCCATCCAACTTGTTCTTCTTACTTGATTTCCATTGTGTATATATACGCAGAATGGAGCAGGCAGTTGTAGACAGACTTTACATTCTCTAACAGTTTTTTTTATACAAAACAGTATTTTCTCAGATACAAGCACTGTCAATACTTGCTAAACACTATGACTGCCAATATGAAAATCTATATTGGTAGAAGACATTTCTAACCCAAAATGGCATTTTTAAATTTTTTATTTTTTATTTTGCAATCTTCAATTTCAGAGTACAAAGGGAGGTTCTCACCCAAACAAATCCACTGAAGACAAAACACCCGTTTAAATAATGATCCCTAACCAATTGAATTTGTTGAAATTGTTCTTCATTTAAAGATTTTTTTAGATGCAGAGCATTGATTCAATGTGAAAGGAAGCTTGCTATATTGTGAAGGCTGTTTGCCCTTTCTATGATTCCGCGCTGTGATTCCCCCTCTTTCTTCCCTAAGTAGAAAACCCCAATTGAAATATAAGGAGACAGTTTTGGGAAAGAATGTGCACCGCTGGTTTAGGCCACGCTCGCCCTGTAATTTACAAATGTACAGAAATGTGCAACCGCCGTTACTGCTAAAGATAGACATCTTTGTCTTATGTCATAAGTTAACTTCAGACTATTTCTAATTGCCCTCATACCCCCCTCTTAAATTAATAGCCACTTTCCTGCATCTTTTTGCAAACTGAAAATAGCGCAACGGCGTCGCTGGAGTAATGAGATTCATATTTCCTCACAGATTAAAGTAAAAATAAAAAAACTCTTGCGGACAGAGAGCTACTTCATCATGGAGTCCGAAAAGATGAAAATAAAAATTTAATAAAAAGCTATAGTTCCATTCCTCTCCTTCTCGATGTCCTCTGTCTTTTTATATAGGCCTATGATAATTCACCTGATATGGCACAAATCCGGTGTGGCAAAAACCAATGAAAGCTTGGGCAATTAAACCATGTGTATGCTATAAAAAATATATAATTTCCAAACAAACAAAAAATATATATATCAACCATCAAACACATTGGACTTCACTGAACTATTGGAAATAAACTGGGCACACAAAACTAAAGCTCATTAATTGCGCTCTCTTTTCAATCACGTGACCTTTGGGGTTAAAGGTTACAGGCGCTACATGGCAACCGTTGAGAGGGTGGCTCCAATACGCAAGACAAAAACATGTCCGACTTCCACTCTCCTCATATTCTTTCTCTGTACCCTACATGTGAACCTGCTCTTTTGAGGGTGTTTATAGGCTTCTTGGGGGTTGAGGTAGGGAGGGGAACGGGGTTTAGCAACCCAGAGCTGACACCTTGTTAAAAACCGGCCTCAAACCAAACGCGGGTGGCACTTCTAAAATAAACTCTGTGGTTAATTTTTTTAGCACTTACATCTTGTTTGAAGCCTTTTATAGTCTTCAAATTTATAAGATGGTGAGAATTTTCCTTTATTTCTTCAATTTAATGTCATATATATAAAACGATCATGTACAAAATGCATTTCTGGCAACAACAACAATAATAATAATAATAACAAGGGAGTTGAGCTTTGATCACGTGGGTTCACTTACTGATTAAATAAAATAAGGTAAATATGTTTTGAAAATGGAACCCTTTTCAGCGAAAAACAAAACAAAACAAAGCCGAGACTTGTAAATACGGATATATCATCGAGCGATCTCTGTTATCCTTCGATGGCTTTTTCAACGGTCTGGGAATGATAAAATAGACCAACATCAAACCTGAGCTCATTTTTCCTTTAAGTATTTATGGAAACCATGCAGTGGGTTCTTTCATTTTATTTTCTTTAGCTACGCAAAGATGCATGCTAGTACATTCAGCTTTTTTTTTTTTTTTAAAGGAAGGAATAAAAAGTCTTATGTTAGCCTAAATACTGTATTAAATATCACAGAGACATGCAGCATCCATTTCATCTAAACCCCGCTCGGATCATTAAAAATCGTTCAGGGTATGGTGAGGATCGCGCGCCGCGTCTGTGTGGCTGAAACAGAAGAAACTGCTGTTGAAATGTAGGAGTCTAAATGTGACAGGCGCGCATTACTCCTGCGCAGGTTCGTTTTGCGTGCGGTTTTACATGAATAATGAAGAGAGGCAGAGCGAGATGACATTCTGAAATATCATATATGTCGCTGTCCTCCTGCCTAGCTATCTGGTACCAAAAATAGTTGACATTGAGAGGCAATATACTCTCCCAAGACCCGCGCAGTCCTCAAACATTTTGATACAGTAGATTCATTTTCCGAAATACAAGAAATTCTTATTTATCATATTCACATCGAGTCCGAATTCAGAACTAGCCTACGCCCCCGGCAGAATGTCCCGAGAGCAAGTTGAAATATGAGTTGTACTACTGTTTTTACTCAATAAAATGTTTTTGTATTTTTATATGAAATACAGAACGTGTGTAATATGTTATCGTTAATGCACAGCCTGCTGTTCACGTGAACATTGTATTTTCTAGGTGTATGGCTACATACAAGCCCGATACGGAATTATCTACCTTATCCTGCAATTACCTTGCTCCTGCCACAGGACTCGTTGTACATAGTAGACACGGGCTTGGGTGGGCGTAAGCCTGTTCTCCGGTGAATACCTCATTATCCTGTTGGATTAAAGTTTTTGTCTGTTTTGACTTCGCCAGGATTTAAGCGATTTTATTGCGGCACACCACGCGCTTGCAGCTCCCAGTGCTTAAGTGTTGCAAAAGCTCCTGTCACGCCCTGCCCGAATTCCGTCTCCGCGCGAGGAGATCACGGCTGGGAATATTTGAAACTCATTCTGCTTAAAAGAAAGCATTTTGCCGCTCAGGATTAATTCTACTAAATTGAGAAGAATTCTTTATTTTGTAATTTTTTTAAATATTTTGGGCCTCTCCCTAAAACGGGAAACATAATTGCGGAATAAGCAGGAATAAGGTCTAGGCAAATGCTATGGGCTATATTTTAAACATTTAAACATTTAGTTGCTGTATGACATCCCCGATCTTTGACATCTGATGCTTCTAATAAGGGAATTGTCAACGCCTAATTATCAACGCGGCTTAAAATACTCGAGGTGTTTGGCCGGGCTTTCATAGGCTGTTTGAATTAAGTGACAGCATTTGGCAGTTTGACGTTTTCCCCTCCTCCGCTTAAATAGAACTTCAAATGATTTTTCTCCATGAGTGTCTGGTCCTTGGCACGCGTAAAAGGGTAGGCTAATTCGTCTCATTCCATTCACCTTACCACCGATTCCGCAAGCCTCTGAGCTCGAGACTGCTCGACATCGGAGCAAGAAAAACTAAACCCAAATACCCACCCTTCCCAGATACTATGTATAGTAGCGCCCACACACACACACACACACACACACGCACGCATATTGTTTCAACATATCTGTGGGATCTGCCCTCGCAGCATTGCAACAGAAGGCCAGAGTCAGACAGACTTAATACAACACGGGGAGAGCAGCGATTACTTCTATGGTGATTCTAGTTTGACTCAATGTAGGCTACAGACTGTTTGTTTACTCAAATGTCTATATTCCACAACCCGGCCTGGAGAGTCTGGTTTCGGTGCTGAGTCCGAACACGTGCAGCGGCAGAGAAAAACGCTGATCAACCGTGCACGCGACGTTCGCGTCTGGGAAAATCTGTTTACTCTTGACTTTTCATCCAGAAAACATGTTTCTTCAATGTTACACATTTTGTACATCGGTTTATGTTTATACAAAGGTTTTCTTCGGCTACCCAATACATTAATTGCGCTCACGGCGAGGCGAGCCGCACGTTAAACATGATTTATGTTAATGAATAAACTAAGCTTTTGGTTGACAACTTCTTCTTTTTTACTTAAATTAAATGTTTAACCTATTTTTACCTTCGTTTACCTTAAAGTGTGCCTTCAAATGGTAACGGGACGTAGTCTATATATGTTTTGTATATCTGTAAAAATCCATTAATACAATTAAAATGTGCATTGTGTTATTTCATATTTTGACAGTAGATTTCCCCATGGGGTTTAAATGCGAAGTTGAGATAACAAAACCAAAAATAATAATAAAATAATTTGTCAGTAATCAGTGTGACTGTCATGATGGTCAAACATGTAAAGATGGGGTTCTGGGATCCGCGCGTGATTCACTTTAAATTTATCATATGATATTTTAAGGAAATGCGCCTCATTTAGACTTGTGTCTTTTCGTACGCAGGGTAACGTTATTCTGAAAGAAATCGAAATAGCTTTTACTACCGAGTTGAAAGGGGAGTTTTTGGATCGCTTCAAATGATATTTAATATTCCACTAACTTTACATTCTCGGATGTGGGTTTACTATAATTATCTTTTTTTTTTGTTTTAATTCTGCGGACTTCTGGAAACTAGAAATTACTTAAACTAAAATAGCCTACACACACCTAAATTACACAACTGAAGTATTTGCATGTTTGAATAGCTTTCTATACATGCTAATATTAAGAGTAGGTTACCTTTTTGTAGGCACACCTGTCCATTATAAAGACCAATCAATCTACCTGCTTTTCAACACAGAACAAAGATGACGGTGTATTGTACATACGTCAAGCAAAGGCATAATAAACGAATGCAGTATTTGGTTATTAATATTTTAAACATATTAAGACAAATGAAACGGGCATTGTTAACAGTTGATACTGCGAAATATGTTTTTATATTGTTACTACGACAATTACGTTTCATGTATTTTTTAGGAACTAAAGACTAAGGAACTTCGTGCAGTTGAATAATAAACTACCTTAAATTAGAATTGGCCTAAGTCTGTATTTTGAGAAATGCATTGACACTACCGTGTAGCCTACCTAATGCCAACTGTATAACCTATATGACCCTCAACACCAAATAAATCAAATTAAACAGACAGTTTTATGAAGACCATATTTTCTGCTGCTCAGAATGTGTACATTTTATGTGGTCCGTTTTCTATTAGATGACTGAAGAATGAAAATGCCGACAAGCACCAGGACCTTCTTTCTTTTCACTCGGTAATAGTTTTTTAAACGACAAACGCGCCAACTAGTGTCCAAAGTGCAACATTACCCGCGTCAAGCACGAGCGCACAGGGCGTGGCGCTTCGCGTGTGAAAGAAATGAGAAATGTGTATTCGATAATCAAGTTCCACCTAAACCAACCTGTTATTATCATTCCACGTCTTCCACGTGATAATATAAATACCCCAAGGTTTATGTTAACATGTGCGCACGGGTCAATTAAACGGTTTCCTCATTATTACAAACTTGCTTGTACAAGGTTTTTTTTTTTTGGAGGGGGTGGGGGGCACATCCTTTCCATATGATTTAGACAACCAAAATTAAATATTACACAGCCTAACTGGTTAATTTGATGAAATTCCATTTCAAACTAAAAGTTTATACACTTTTGAAATCGAATTGAACAATTTTATTTAACTGAAAACATTATGTTCAGTAATTACCAAAAGATTAAATGAAAATTAGTAGGGTATGCATGTTAATGTTTTTTATATTTAGGTTTTATTATCAATTACTGTGTTTATTATTAATATGCTAAATTGAATTTGGGCTGTACCTATGACAGGAGAGAGCCGCGCGCCCACAGTATATAAGAAAATGGAACACTGCAATCTAAGAGACTACATGTATACTGCAAACAACAGAATCGTCCTTCGAGGCAAACTGCGTTTAAAATAATTTTATTTTGGTCATTAGCTTGCACCAATTCACTTAAAATATTTGCAAACAGAAAACGGCCATGTGTAGCCTACAGAGTGAACTCATTACAAACGATCAAAATGCGCAATGGATGACTGCGAAAGCGCTTGATGTGTCACTAAATAGCTAAGGTAAATTCTGCAAAATAAGAATAATATAACAAAATCGTATTGTGTAAAATACGCAACAACGACGATAATTGTCGGTACAGGAAACCGATATTTTATAATTTACTCTAGTAATATATAAATACTATCTCGTTGTGTTTTAAACTAATTGAAACAATATTTTTAAATATCTTTTTCATCCACAAGGCAGTGAAGCAGTTGAACAGATAATATTCATAGAGATTTGCCATTGGAACTCTGATTTTACACACAGAACGATTATTGACAACTGGTGCCCCTCCTAATCTTTTTCATGAATAAATTATATGCGTCAGGGTTTTTATCCACATCCACACATGAAGGCAGTCAAACTTATTCGCAAATAACGAGATAGCGAATAATGGCGTTAAGAATTGTGTGTGTGTGTGTGTGTGTGTGTGTGTGTGTGTGTGTGTGAGAGAGAGAGAGAGAGAGAGAGAGAGAGAGAGAGAGAGAGAGAGAGAGAGAGAGAGATCGAACATTTATAAAAGCAAAAATAAAAAATACAATCAGGAAGAATGAGTCAGGATTATGAACACAAACGATGCTCGGTCGTATAACAACCTCTTCCTACTGACGGAGCAGCAAGTGCTTTCAAAACCAAGCATCCACCGTGAACACATAAGTTAATTTTTATGTTATAATAAAATAAAATATTTTTCTACAAAAATAATATAGTGCTAACGAGATGTAAAAATATATCAATATTTTAAGCAATACTATAGAGTATGTATTTATGTATATATTTACAAAATGTCAAAAAGCCCCCGAACGTACTCCTGTCTATAGCAGATTATTTCCGAAAGAGCACCAACACAGAACTTAAAAATTGATGGTGAACATCATTTCAGCTATTACAAATGTGGCGAGCAAAAATAAGAGGGCTCGCGACAGCTTTCACTTCGCTTATAAAGGGGAGGCTTTTATTGGTCCAATGTTAGCCCTACCCAGCCGACCCATTGGTGGAAGCCATCGTCACTCTCCAGTCTCCAAACGCTAAACTCCACTTGAGTAAATAAAATTACTGCACTTTTCCCTCGCGCAGCACCACAAGGCAAGGCGAAGAGAGTCTTTAGGTCTTTGTTTAGCTTCTCGGGCAAACTCAGTTAAGGGAATGATACTAAAGCTGAAGTTGAAGAACGAAGATACATGTTGGACGTGTGAAAGGGAGAGGAAATCATTCAAGAGCGGTTCATATAGTCATCGCTGGGCTTGCTGACTTCATAATCAGATAAGGAACTCATTGGCGACTGCCACCATATATTTCTGCTCGTTATACCGAAGAACAGAAGGACGTCAAAAATAACGAAACTTTTTTATATATATATAGGCTATATATAAAAGCAACCCGCCTTTTATATAATACTCAAAAGGCTGCGCGGAGCGATCACACCTGGAACATTTTAAAAAGAAATGTGAACGGAAGTTGAATAGCATATCTGTCTTGTGTGCGCTACGGAGACAAGGAAGACTTTGACAAAAAGTTCGTTCAAGGAGTGAATACAGACACACAAACCCTGGTGCGACTACAGCGACAAGGCACAGGCGCAAACAACTTCTGAACAACTTGTTTTTTAAAACGTTTAATGTTAGAAAAAATGGATTATATATAGTTTGATTTACACAGTTGACTGACTTTTCAACTCCATACGCGTCTCGAAACTTGATTCGTACACGGTTCCGATAACTTTGTGATTTTGTATTCGTTTGTATTTATACAGCAAAGGACTCGTGATCTTATTCGCATTTTAAATATTTGAATTCGGATAACATTTTGTCACGGCACATCATCACGTGCAAAATCGAAAGTATATCAGATTTGCATAGGCAAGTAGACTACAGCAAAACCGCTGTGAAAAAAGAGGTCGGAGTTTGCGGTTTTTTCCCGTGTACTTCGTCGTGCAGTTAGAAAAAAAAAACCCTAGCAGGACGATGTTTCTAAGGTAGTTAGCATTCTGAACTGTGAAGTGTGGCGCACAGGCATCTGACAGCATCATTCTTATCTCTTCGTTTTCTTGACTCCGTACACGCAAGAGAGAGGGTTCGCGTGCGCATTTGACTGGAGGCACGGGACTGTGGAACAGTAAATTCATCAGAGCTGCGCGCGCTCTAGGCTGCTCCGAGCACCGAAGAACTATACGGACTTCTCTCCGTAGTTACAAAATCGGTCAGAGTGGACAGCTAAACAACAGCAACAACAAAACTGAACAAAAAAAAGAGACCGGGAATAAGGAACTGTTCTCTTTACAATTGGAAGAATTCATTAAAAAAATCAATTTGATCAGTGCTGACCCAGTTGTTGTGATGCATATTCCCGTAGACCCGACCACTACCAGACGGTTTACACCGCCTTCTACGTCGTTCCCTTGCAACAAGATTGGAGACGGGACTGGGCCCATGGGTACCCCTGGCCCGGTGAGGACGCGACCTGAAGGCAGGTCTGTGGTGGACGTTCTAGCCGACCACGCCGGCGAACTGGTTCGAACAGACAGTCCCAACTTTCTCTGCTCCGTCCTGCCCTCGCATTGGAGATGCAACAAAACGCTTCCCGTAGCTTTTAAGGTAAGATGTGTTATGTAGCTGTCCTGTGTGGTGGATTTAAAAAAAATTTTTTTACACAAATGTTACGTTTTTAGACGAAATAATTAGAACACGTAGGCTAGAGTCCACAGTGTAGCTAACTGTCATGGATTGAATGTGTCGCATAAAGCGTGTATTGTCAGTGGATGTATGATATATTCCTGTAGATACCACAAAGTTTAAATCAGACATACTTTATCAGATATTTTGGTAATTGCAAATTGAGTGCAATATAAACTTATTAATAAGTACTGTTTAATAACATGAAGAACCAAACATATATATATATATATATATATATATATATATATTGTGTATAATACCGTGTGTAGGAATAGCGACTAGCGACCTAAACCATATTGCTGCTCACTGCCAGCCGTGCGGTCGTCACGCTTCAAAATCGGTTTTGGTTTGTATTGCGGCTGCATACATGGCATCTGTCAGAAAAAACGTTTTTTTTAATGTGAGTAAAAATATTAAGATGTGATTAACCTGTTTGTTTGTTTGTTTATTTTTTATTTTTTATTTTTGTTGAATTGTTTTCAAAATTATCTGGCTATCGCTTCCTTATTTTGCAGACGGATAGAGGTTATTATTATATTGAATTTATGAAAGGGTGAATTTTATTTTCAGCGATGCTACAAATAATAATGACAGTATTTTCAACCAAAAGTCAATTAGAAGCACAAATGCTACTCATTCCGTTAGTAAAAAATAAATAAAAATAAAAAGATAAGATCTAATGCAATTTTTAACGAATCAAGATGATAATGTCTATTAAATCTATTAAATGTAATTGCATCCAGGTTTAAGCACGATTTTGATGCCCCCCCCCCGACATAAAGAAGGGTGTAACGTACCAGTGAATGTAGCAGTTGAGGGGGGGGGGGCACGGTTTATGTTCATCGAATGAGCCTCTTTTGTGGGAAGCGGTGTTGGTCAGAGGGACTGAATATTTGGTATGTGGGTAAAGGCAACTAAAATAATTTTGTTGCGGTTTTCTCGATAGAGATGGGCTGATTTTGCTCAATGGTTTTAATTCTGCAACGGAACAGCCTTTATCTTGTCCAAACAAGCTAATTTAAAGACAGATTTTTAATATGCCTGGAATCTCCTGAAAGCAATTACACCATTATGCTACTTAAACCAGTGGCGGTGTACATCATGTTAATTTGTAATCTATTATTATCACACATATTTGCTTGAAAATAATGTGATTTATATCGAAGATACGCATTTGTACTATAAGACATGACATCTGCACTATTATATTATGTGTGTTGGCGGGATGCTTTCGTTGGAATTGGAACATAATATAGATTTAGATACATTTACAAAAGGAATGTATGTCCTTTCGTAGTCGGTAAAATCTATTTCATGTGATACAAATCCATCATGGTCGCTTTGGGCTTTTAAATTAAACTGGATTTGAATGCTCCTTGACGTTCCCTAATCTTTCGTTACTTAACTTAATCAGTTAACAAATATATAGGCTACACATAAAGATGCATATTAATACTGAATTAATAATCCCTGTATATTATATTTCACTTATTATTATTATTATTATTATTATTATTATTATTATTACTATTATTATTGTTGTTGTTGATTTTGTTGTTGGTAATTATATTAGCCGTTGTGATGTTGATATGTTGCTTTTCCCGACGGATGGTCTTGGAATTGGCGGGTTTGTGCACCTGCATTACGCGCGCGCATTACATCTGGGATTCTCCTCGCAGGTGGTCGCTCTCGGCGACGTTCCCGACGGGACGCTGGTGACAGTCATGGCTGGCAATGACGAGAACTATTCGGCGGAGCTGAGGAACGCGTCCGCTGTGATGAAAAATCAAGTCGCCCGTTTTAACGACCTGAGGTTCGTGGGCAGGAGCGGAAGAGGTGCGTAAACACAACCTTGCCTTTCTCCGGTGTAACATGAAAAATAAAGAGGTAGTCTCCAACACAAAGTCGAAATAATAGTTCAATAGGCAAGATATGTCTTATGCCAAAATGATTGTCTTTGTTTTAGATGTCCACAGTGTTGCCGCCATAACATACCTTGTTGCCCATAAAATAAAATCCGCATATTCAACAAGTCGCTCATAGAAACACCAGCACTAAGTTCAATATGCAAAAGTTTTGCAACGGTGCCAATAGATGACGTCCACAGCTAAAGATAATCTATCAGGTCTGTGGACTTTTAATACTTTAAGAACGGACTGCACTTACAGTCAGTGCCTTTTCCAGACGTGTTTTGCCGTTTTCAAGAGCGGGAAGCCTTACTCGGATTGAAGTGAAGATCATGGCTGCTCATTTTTCTGCCAGACGCGAAACAAAGCGCATTTTCGACAGCCCCGCAAGACGCTTGTTAGCTATAGCGACATAACACGTGACTCCGTAGCTATTGTGCGGGAAACGTCAATCAAATATCAATTAACAGTAATGCAGTTTTTTTCTAATGTTCCGGTACAAAAACAGCTCGTAGATTGTTTAATCAAAACCATTACATGTTGAACAAACATTTGTCATATTTAATAACGCAAAACTGCTTTACTCTGTCATCAAAGGAGGCTTCACAACAATCGAAGCACTTCATTGCATGAATTATTGAAACATAGGACAGACAGACAGAAATTATGTCAATCGACTGTTTACAGGAAAAGTTTTTTTTTTTTGCAAAAAAATCACCATAGTCTAAATATATACATATTATTGCGTGTTTTGTTTAATGGCCTTGCTTGTTTACACCCCTTTATTAAAATGTAGTGGTCACATAGTTGAGATTTTTTTAGTTCTCTCTCTCTCTCTCTCTCTCTCTCTCTCTCTCTCTCTCTCTCTCTCCTTCTCTCGTCTTAGCTCAAATCCTTGTCTTGTGCTTAAAAAAAAATCTACATTTAAAAAGAGTTGCATATTAATGAATAGAAAAGTCTCTCATTTCTGAATTAAAAAGTACCTTGCATTTCTATCTTCATTTTCCCCAATTGTAGAAGCATCCTGTTGTCTCTCCCCCACTCCTTCACTTTAAGTAGGGACAGCTTTTATATGAGAGCAGTCATACAGCACTGGGGATAAGCACGGTTCATTCAGCACAGGGGATAGGCACGGTTCATTCAGCACTGGGGATAGGCACGGTTCATACAGCACTGGGGATAAGCACGGTTCATTCAGCACTGGGGATAAGCACGGTTCATTCAGCACAGGGGATAAGCACGGTTCATTCAGCACAGGGGATAAGCACGGTTCATTCAGCACTGGGGATAAGCACGGTTCATTCAGCACAGGGGATAAGCACGGTTCATTCAGCACAGGGGATAAGCACGGTTCATTCAGCACTGGGGATAAGCACGGTTCATTCAGCACTGGGGATAAGCACGGTTAATTCAGCACTGGGGATAAGCACGGTTCATTCAGCACTGGGGATAAGCACGGTTCATTCAGCACTGGGGATAAGCACGGTTCATTCAGCACTGGGGATAGGCACGGTTCATTCAGCACTGGGGATAGGCACAGTTCATTCAGCACTGGGGATAGGCACGGTTCATTCAGCACTGGGGATAAGCACGGTTCATTCAGCACTGGGGATAAGCACGGTTCATTCAGCACTGGGGATAGGCACGGTTCATTTAGCACTGGGGATAAGCACGGTTCATTCAGCACTGGGGATAAGCACGGTTCATTCAGCACTGGGGATAGGCACGGTTCATTCAGCACTGGGGATAAGCACGGTTCATTCAGCACTGGGGATAAGCACGGTTCATTTAGCACTGGGGATAAGCACGGTTCATTCAGCACTGGGGATAGGCACGGTTCATACAGCACTGGGGATAAGCACGGTTCATTCAGCACTGGGGATAAGCACGGTTCATACAGCACTGGGGATAGGCACGGTTCATACAGCACTGGGGATAAGCACGGTTCATTCAGCACTGGGGATAAGCACGGTTCATTCAGCACTGGGGATAAGCACGGTTCATTCAGCACTGGGGATAAGCACGGTTCATACAGCACTGGGGATAAGCACGGTTCATTCAGCACTGGGGATAGGCACGGTTCATTTAGCACTGGGGATAAGCACGGTTCATTCAGCACTGGGGATAGGCACGGTTCATACAGCACTGGGGATAAGCACGGTTCATTCAGCACTGGGGATAAGCACGGTTCATTCAGCACTGGGGATAGGCACGGTTCATACAGCACTGGGGATAAGCACGGTTCATTCAGCACTGGGGATAAGCACGGTTCATTCAGCACTGGGGATAAGCACGGTTCATTCAGCACTGGGGATAAGCACGGTTCATTCAGCACTGGGGATAAGCACAGTTCATTCAGCACTGGGGATAGGCACGGTTCATTCAGCACTGGGGATAAGTACGGTTCATTCAGCACTGGGGATAGGCACGGTTCATTCAGCACTGGGGATAAGCACGGTTCATTCAGCACTGGGGATAAGCACGGTTCATTCAGCACTGGGGATAAGCACGGTTCATTCAGCACTGGGGATAAGCACGGTTCATTCAGCACTGGGGATAAGCACGGTTCATTCAGCACTGGGGATAAGCACGGTTCATTCAGCACTGGGGATAAGCACGGTTCATTCAGCACTGGGGATAAGCACGGTTCATACAGCACTGGGGATAAGCACGGTTCATACAGCACTGGGGATAAGCACGGTTCATTCAGCACTGGGGATAAGCACGGTTAATTCAGCACTGGGGATAAGCACGGTTCATTCAGCACTGGGGATAAGCACGGTTCATTCAGCACTGGGGATAAGCACGGTTCATACAGCACTGGGGATAAGCACGGTTCATTCAGCACTGGGGATAAGCACGGTTCATTCAGCACTGGGGATAAGCACGGTTCATTCAGCACTGGGGATAAGCACGGTTCATTCAGCACTGGGGATAAGCACGGTTCATTCAGCACTGGGGATAAGCACGGTTCATTCAGCACTGGGGATAAGCACGGTTCATTCAGCACTGGGGATAAGCACGGTTCATTCAGCACTGGGGATAAGCACGGTTCATTCAGCACTGGGGATAGGCACGGTTCATTCAGCACTGGGGATAGGCACGGTTCATTCAGCACTGGGGATAGGCACGGTTCATTCAGCACTGGGGATAAGCACGGTTCATTCAGCACTGGGGATAAGCACGGTTCATTCAGCACTGGGGATAAGCACGGTTCATTCAGCACTGGGGATAGGCACGGTTCATTCAGCACTGGGGATAAGCACGGTTCATTCAGCACTGGGGATAAGCACGGTTCATTCAGCACTGGGGATAAGCACGGTTCATTCAGCACTGGGGATAAGCACGGTTCATTCAGCACTGGGGATAAGCACAGTTCATTCAGCACTGGGGATAAGCACGGTTCATTCAGCACTGGGGATAAGCACGGTTCATTCAGCACTGGGGATAGGCACGGTTCATTCAGCACTGGGGATAAGCACGGTTCATTCAGCACTGGGGATAAGCACAGTTCATTCAGCACTGGGGATAGGCACGGTTCATTCAGCACTGGGGATAAGCACGGTTCATTCAGCACTGGGGATAAGCACGGTTCATTCAGCACTGGGGATAAGCACGGTTCATTTAGCACTGGGGATAAGCACGGTTCATTCAGCACTGGGGATAAGCACGGTTCATTCAGCACTGGGGATAGGCACGGTTCATTCAGCACTGGGGATAAGCACGGTTCATTCAGCACTGGGGATAAGCACGGTTCATTCAGCACTGGGGATAAGCACGGTTCATTCAGCACTGGGGATAAGCACGGTTCATTCAGCACTGGGGATAAGCACGGTTCATACAGCACTGGGGATAAGCACGGTTCATTCAGCACTGGGGATAAGCACGGTTCATTCAGCACTGGGGATAGGCACGGTTCATTCAGCACTGGGGATAAGCACGGTTCATTCAGCACTGGGGATAAGTACGGTTCATTCAGCACTGGGTTAAGCACGGTTCATTCAGCACTGGGGATAAGCACGGTTCATACAGCACTGGGGATAAGCACGGTTCATTCAGCACTGGGGATAAGCACGGTTCATTCAGCACTGGGGATAAGCACGGTTCATACAGCACTGGGGATAAGCACGGTTCATTCAGCACTGGGGATAAGCACGGTTCATTCAGCACTGGGGATAAGCACGGTTCATTCAGCACTGGGGATAGGCACGGTTCATTCAGCACTGGGGATAAGCACGGTTCATTCAGCACTGGAGATAAGCACGGTTCATACAGCACTGGGGATAAGCACGGTTCATTCAGCACTGGGGATAAGCATGGTTACACATTATGGGGATAGGTATGGTTACCTGCATACACACCGGCCCCCCAGGACTGGAGTTAAACCTGCATACACACCGGCCCCCCAGGACTGGAGTTAAACCTGCATACACACCAGCCCCCCAGGACTGAAGTTGCCCTCGCCCTGCTCTAAACAATATAAATATAAATCCATAAAAATATCACCTGAATTAATACATCTATAAACTATAAACTATACTATACAAGATTGATGGATCAATGTATCCATAGAATGATGGGTGGATAGATTCTTTGTTTGATTGATGGATGCTTGATTGATGGATGGATTCTTTGTTTGATTGATGGATGTTTGATTGATGGATTGACTTTTTCTTTTGTGCAGGAAAGAGCTTCACTCTCACCATCACGGTGTTCACCAATCCCACCCAGGTGGCCACTTACCACCGAGCCATCAAAGTGACAGTGGATGGCCCACGGGAACCCAGACGTGAGTACCTTGGCATTGCCAATCCTTCATTTTGATTGGCCGAGATGACGAGGGCCACTGTCCGCCCTCGCCGTCGAGCGTTTGCTTCTTCTGCAGCGCCATCCGAAAAGTTCAAATGCAGGTGTCATAGCGACCTCCCGTTGCCCAATCTGCCCTGCTGTTCCTGTGAGAGAGAACAGCTTTAACTACGCCAGAAAAAAAGAAAGGAATTCAGGGACAGTAAAATGGCAGTGGTGACAAGACCCAAAAAATAAAATTCCTTTGCTAGAGAGCGGAGAGAAGAGAGAGGAGAAAGGAGAGAGGAGAGCTGAGGGAGGAAAGATGAGAGAGGAGAAAGGAGAGAGGAGAGAGGAGAGCTGAGAGAGGAGAGATGAGAGAGGAGAAATGAGAGAGGAGAGCTGAGAGAGGAGAGCTGAGAGAGGAGAGAGGAGAGCTGAGAGAGGAGAGATGAGAGAGGAGAGATGAGAGAGGAGAGAGGAGAGAGGAGAGCTGAGGGAGGAAAGATGAGAGAGGAGAGAGGAGAGATGAGAGAGGAGAGAGGAGAGAGGAGAGCTGAGAGAGGAGAGATGAGAGAGGAGAAAGGAGAGATGAGAGAGGAGAGCTGAGAGAGGAGAGAGGAGAGAGGAGAGAGGAGAAAGGAGAGAGGAGAGAAGAGAAAGGAGAGAGGAGAGCGGCTTTGATGAATTCCATCTGGCACATTCTCATAAAAAAAACCAGAGTATTTTTCTCCTGGTGCCGATGTTCCAAACAGGGCTATG
>CM040406.1:66281444-66293944 GCA_022702515.1 Ilyophis sp. 1 JC-2022 | reverse complement strand
TTCGTCTGAGAAAAACAGCGGAAGTCCCCCCTTCTCCCCTCCCCCCCTTCCTCCACCTACCAAGAGGAAATTAACTGTCACCTACCCCCCCCCCCCCAACAGTCAAATGTCCTGGAGACCTTAGCAGAAAGATGTGGAGAGATGCCGCTGCTGTTTGTGGGCCCCTCGGGTTAGAACTGCTGCACTCAGCAAAAGGTTGCAACAGCGCAACACCGTTGACCATTCTGACGGAAACACAGTTGGTGTTAGCTTTTGCCCCCCCCCCGCCCCCCCCCCCTCAATGGAAGTTTCAGTTGAGGGAGAGGCCACCAATCCTAAACAACCCCCCCACATACACACACACACACACACACACACACAAACGTATTACTCCATTCCATAGAGAGATGTCATTTACGGTGTCCATTGAAAAACTACAGCCCAGCAGCAGCAATGCCTCCCTTATCCCAGGGCCTGTGGGGCCATTTCCCTTTTTTAAAATGATTAATACAAATATTTACAGTCCAAATGATATTTATTGTGCCACTGGAAGGTTGTGCCAAGTACATATCGCTCTGCAGACTGGATTGGGTTTCACTTTGGCTCCTAAAAGGGCTGCACCCTCGGCAGACTGAAAAAAAATAAAAGAAGTTTTGTTTAATGTCTCTCCTCTGAGTGGAACATATGCTTCTTTCTTTTCAGCACAAAAAAAAGAGCATTAGAAGAGGTTTGGGGGTGGAGGTGTTGGGGTGATGGGGAGGTGTGTGTGTGTGTGGGGTGGGGGGTGGGGGGTGGTATAGGGGAAGGAAGTGGAGCATATCGACTCATAAATCAAACATGCCTGACGGAGCTGAGAACTTGTCGTTGCCACCTTACGAGTAAATACGCTCTGCGCTCGGCTGGTCTAGTCTTGAAGAAAGAGAGAAAGGGGGGTAGAGAGACACTAAGGCTGTGTCTGAATTGAGTATTCCAGTTGAATATACTTTTGTAAATAGCTGTTAAGTACGCGACAATTCTGATAATTAATAATGAATAATTATTACTTAATAATACTTAATATCCCTGGATGATATACTTATTTCTGTTTATATACTTATTTACTTATCCCTGTTTTTGCTGATAATAGTGAGGAGAATATTTTTTCACATACTGCATGTTACTAAACAGTATACAGTAAGCAGTATACAGTATGCTAGTACACAGTACAATGGACGCATTAGATAGGGCTCTGATTTGGACACAGCCTAAGACTGAGAGAGAGCATGAGGGAAAGAAAGAGGAAGATCAGGAGAGAGAGAGAGAAAACGAGAAAGAGAGAGAGAGAAAGAGAGAGAGAGAGAGAGAGAGGAAGAGAGAGTGACAATGGGGCCTACAGGAAGGGAGGGAGAGAGAGCGAGAGAGAGAGCACCCACAATGCCCTGAGAGAGGGGGAGAGTGAGAAAGACAGCGAGGCTGTGTGAAAGAGTGAGAGAGAGAGGGGTAATGGAAGGTCCCTGATCCAGTGGAGCTGTGCAGTACAGGTGTGCAGTATAGGCTCTGAGTGTCATAAGTTCATCTTTGCAAAGTATTGCACTGTGTCGTCCATCCTGTGAGGCAGTGCTAAGAGATACGGGTTTGAATCCTCCCCTGCTGTGCCACATTCAGCCCAAAGGTTATTGGCCCTGTGATTGCTGTTTGGTCAGATCGTACATACGATTGAAATGCTACTAAGAATGTTGTGGGTTTGTCCTGTTGAAAAAACCTAAACCTAAACCCAAAGTATAGATAAGCACTGCACATAAACAGACCTTATATTCTTTCTGATCAACATTATTACAGCATGCAAATGTGTTTGAGCTTCTCCAAGCCCCCACTCTTGTTCTGTAAGCTACCATATGCCGATGTTTCCCTGTGTCCGTATTGATTTTTCAATTTCCCTGAAACAATTTACCGTCCAGATTCATGCGGTGCAACGTTGTGTACGGTGGAGGACTTTCCGTCGAGGCAGAATGGGAAAATGGGTTGATCAGGTGACTAGAGCACCAGGTACGCACACCTGTGCTAAAAGAATCCTGCGAGCTGTTGGTTCTTTACTGACTCAGCAGGGGACAGCACCTCGGTTTAACACCTCACCTGACCCGCAGGTGACCCTGGCCTGAGAGGTCTGGCAGTTTGTGAGAGCGGCATTTCACATTTTTTATTTATTTATGTATTTATGTATTTTACAACCGGCTTCTCCACACTGACCGCACTCTGCTGCGCCGTTTCCAGAACCTTCACCTCTCCATCTCAAAGCTGCTCGCTGCACTTCCTGTCTCAGAATTGAAACTCACACGCAACTAAACACGCACACGCAACTAAACTCTCCCCCTTTCTCTCTTTCTCCCTCTCACACAGAGAAATGTGCAGTGTATGTGAATATATGGATGTTTTATCAGTATTTTTGTTTTCAGAGTTTTCAGCTTGAAAACCAAAACTACAGCTCAATTCATCTCATTTTTCGAAGGTGACCTTGAGGGTTTGTTTTTACCGGACTCTTCCGTCTTTAATGTACTGGGGATGTTTGTAAAACGATGTAAAAGACTCATAAAGTCTTTACAGTCTGATAATCTAAGTGTCCCTAAAGGTTCACTACAGCTGGGACGGGTTGGGATCCCTTATGGAAATAGAACAGAAAGTATACGTACACATATTTATACACCTAAACACGCGCACTTATCATGGAGAATAAACGGCACGACGATTTTTAAAACAAAAATAGCAATGTCTGAAAGTAGCAAGGAAGTGCTGTAATATATTTTTGGGATCTTTGTACTGCGTTATATTTCAGGATAATGGCATGTGTGTGTGTGTGTGTGTGTGTGTGTGTGTGTGTGTGTTCATAAAGAGTTAGACCTGTGCCATACGTATGACGGCAGTAATGCTTTGTGAGCACATCTAAGCGCGCTGCGGCGGTGTGTAGCGTCAGCCGGACACCGCGCGCCCGTCTGAGCGTAATTATTTTCTGCCTCCCACACGGCCGGCTTCCATTTGCCATGGCTTTCTTGTGGTTATGATATCATTATGAACAAAAAAAAAAAACTAAAGAGAGCTTGCATTCGTTCCTAAGTGCACCGTGATCCATAAAATATTCATCTGACCACAAAACCCTCTGAATTGGGTCTGTGGCATGGCTAAGCCCCCTAGAACACAACTCCGCCCCGCGGGTGTTAAAAAGTGGTCGTACACGCCGACCCTACACCCCTCTTTCTGAGGTGGAAGGCGAGAAGGGGAACAGGTCAGAGCGAGAGATGTTAAAACATCATGTTTAACAGGAAGGCGAGGTGCCTGTCCCTTTCTTTTTTTCTAAACGGCCGGTCCCCGCACAAAAGGGCCATTCAGACCCGCAACGCTATCATTTGAGTCTAATTATGGCAACCGGTTTCATTTCAGCAGCGGTTTATAAAACCAGAACTGGGAGTGGGGAGGTGGCATGGGGGGTGTGGGGGGGGGGGGGTGTTTCCACCAGATGGGAAATAAGTTTTGTAAGGGGGGGAAAGAGAGAGCGATGGAAAGGGAGAGAGGGAGAGAGGGAGAGAGGGAGAGAGGGAGAGAGGGAGAGAGAGAGGGAGAGAGAGAGAGAGAGGGAGAGAGGGAGAGAGAGAGGGAGAGAGGGAGAGAGAGAGAGAGAACGGATGGCTCATTTGATTACCGCAGTACAGTAACTTCGGGGTCTAAGTAATGAAGAGCAGGCAGTGGGGTAATGACGCCCCCACCCCGCCCCCGCTTCTCTCTCATGGTGTTCCAAATCTACTGGAAGTGCAGCGTGTTGCCCCGTCCTCTGCCAGCTGGACCCGCGCCAGCGCCCGTCCCGCTAAAGGGGGGGGTATTTACTTTCATCCCGCCAATTCATCACAGACCACCACTGGCTACAAAACTATATCAATTATCAACTCTTTTTTTCCTCTTCTTTTTTTCTTTTTGCATCGGAATACAATTCCGCCTCTTCTCTGCCGCTCGTTTGAGGAGGTATAAATCTGTCGACAGCCAGGCCCCCGAAAGTGCACATATTTCCATTTTTTTGGGGGAAATACAGGCAGCCGTCCACCCCGCACGCCAGTACCCCCTACCCCCCCACCCCAATCCCTCTCGGGTGGAGGAGACAGTAGCCACAGTGTCTGGGGGAGTGGCACGTAGGAGCCGGAGTGGGGGGGGGGGTTCTTTCTCCACCGTGGTGCATTGAACGCCAGCGGGGGTTAGCCTCCAAAGTGTGAATAACAAGCTATCTGTGGCCGGGGTGGTGGGGGCGGTCTAAAGGGGGGGGGGAGATGGGTTCCTCTACTGAAATGTCTGGGGGGGTAGGGGTGGGATGCTATTTTTACTGGACCCTGCGGCTTTTACGTGTTGCTCCAAAAACCAGAATAAAATAAACAGCCTGGTTTTTTTAAGCACCTTGGCTTCCTGATTCAGATGCATCCAGATCCAGACATCAACATATTCATGCACAGGAGAAGTGTGTGTGTGTGTGTGTGTGTGTGTGTGTGTGTGTGTGTGTGTGTGTGTGTGTGTGTGTGTGTGTGTGTGTGTGTGTGTGTGTGTGGTGTGTGTGCGTGTGTGTGTGTGTGTCTGTGTGTGTGTGTGTGTGTGTGTGGGGTGTGCGTGCATGTGCATTTCTGTGCGTGTGTGCGTGTGTGTGTGTGTGTGTGTGTGTGTGTGTGTGTGGGGTGTGCGTGTGCGTGCGTGTGCATTTGTGTGCGTGTGTGTGCGTGTGTGTCTGTTGGGTGTGGAGGCCGTACATACATGTGCATGTGTGTATGCACGTATCTCTGCAGGGTTTAGAGTGTACATGCACATACGTGTGTGTGTGTGTGTCTGTGTCTGTGGGGTGTGGCTGGTCCATGAGGACTTTATTTGAATGTGAATCATTGCAGAGAGAAAGGGGGCGACCCGGAGTGCTTTGTGTCCACCCTGCCTCACTCACGTGCGCTTGCGTGTGAGTGCCAACAAATGGACCGAGCGCTGGAGGAAAAAGATATATTACCCATGGGTCAGCAGGAGCGCGAGATAGCTGGGCAAAATCCATATCTCCTCGTCTGCTCCCCCCTTTATATCTTGATAAAATATTCAAATCTAGCCATTACTTCGCATTAGGCCAGTCTATGGAGAGAGGGCCAGGGACAGGCCAACTGGCAGAGAAAACCACAGAATGTATACATGTTGTTTTAGACACATCTATCCCGCGCGCGTACTTACGTTAAAACCACTCTTCCATTAAGGCCTTCCCCCTCCTGCCCCAGGTTTGTGTCTGCGCAGAGAGCCAGACGTGTTCCTCCGTCCCGCCGCCGGGGTTTTTCGGCCCCTCGCGTGCGCACGCCAGGCGTCTCCGCGCGTGTTTTCGGTTCTTGTCGTCGCGGGTGATGGCGGGAGTTTGGGCGTTTTGCTCCAGTTGAACCAGCAGCACCACCAGCGATATGGTCTTTATTTTCAGTTGTTCATACACACATGCAAATACACGCAAGCACAAACACATACAGAAGCACTCACATACATTCATGGGCGCACACTTGCGTAGGCACAGATACATACGCCCACACACACGCTCCCATGCACACGTACAGTGGGGACCAAAAGTTTTAGGGCAGTGACACAATCTTTGTTGTTTTGGCTCTGTATTCCAAAACATTGGATTTGAAATGGAACAGTGACTATGAGGTTAAAGAGTTTCAGCTTTAATTTGAGGGTTTTTACATAAATATCGGGTGAACCGTGTAGCAATTGTAGCCCTTTTTATACATAGTCCCGTCCATTTTAGTGGACGAAAAGTTATTGGACAAATTAACATAAACTTAAATAAAGTCCTCATATTTAATATTTGGTGACATATCCTTTGCATGCCATGACTTCCTGGTGTCTGTGACCCATCAACATCAAAAGACTCTTGATATCTTATTTTCAGATACTCTTACAAGAGTTACTATAACCTCTCTACATTTGAATGGATCTCTATGGGAATTGGGGTGGGGGGGGGTCTATTACGCTGGAACAGTATGGGTCACATGGTTGTCTAAATGGCTGTAAGTCATCAAGGGTCTGACGTATCAAACAAGCCCTAAACCATCACTCTGTGCGAAATCTGCAGTAGATATGGATGATCACTTTAAGGGTTTCTTCTCCTGACTTTCCCTATTGAACTCCATAGAGGTCATAGCATTTTTAGAGACCACAAGGAAGACACTGAAACACACCAATCTGCTCTCAACATCAAACTCCCCCCTCGCTCCTCCTCCCAAAAACAGAACCAACACGCATTCCCTGGTCAGACAGAGCATGTGTAGGACCCCCCCGGCCGGATACTGCACCTGCGGGGGCGGGGGCGGGGGCGGGGCGGGGCCACCGGAAGGCTAGAGGCTGATGGACAACAGATCCAGGAACCTCTTTCCATTCTGAGAGGAGCAGAAACAGCTGAATGGGTCGCACGGTGTACTGCCAGCCCCCCCCCTGCCTGGGGCTTTCCTGTCATGGGGGGTGGTGGGGGGCATGGGGGTACAATGCCTGCCCTTCATCACATCTCAAATTGCGTAACAACAAAGACCCCCCCACCACCACCACCCTTTTACTGCCCTCCTCTCTGCTGTTAATTTTACACCTTGCACGGTGTTATTGTTGGCAGATAATGTTTCATCCCCCGCTATAGGGGAACAGGTGCATGTTTGGAGCGCAGAGTTTAAATAAACGGCTGGAGAGAAGCCAGCTTCCAGGCCCCAGCTTGTCAACATCGTTTTATTGGGGCGATGCGATTTTTTTACGATTCGTTGCGGAGAAAGGGCGCTCTTGTGCTCGTCGCTTCCCCCTAATGCAATGTCTGCAGGTGGAAAACACAGTTGAGTGTGGAAGGCTTTCTCTGGTCTTGTGTGTGTGTGTGTGTGTGTGTGCGTGTGTGTGTGCGCGCGTGTGTGCGTGTGTGCTTGCGTGTGTGCATGTTTGTGTTTGTGCATGCTCTGTGGCACCAAATTCCAGCATAGTTGAAAATATTAAAACGATCCAAAAATACCTCTCTCCACCCCCCCCCCCCACCCCCCACCCCCCACCCCCCAATAACAGAAACGGGTGATGGTGTAATGTAGTGGGTTAGAGACCTGTGCCTGCAGTGGGTTAGATGTGTAATGTAGTGGGTTAGAGACCTGTGCTTGCAGTGGGTTAGAGACCTGTGCTTGCAGTGGGTTAGAGACCTGTGCTTGCAGTGGGTTAGAGACCTGTGCTTGCAGTGGGTTAGAGACCTGTGCTTGCAGTGGGTTAGAGACCTGTGCTTGCAGTGGGTTAGAGACCTGTGCTTGCAGTGGGTTAGAGACCTGTGCTTGCAGTGGGTTAGAGACCTGTGCTTGCAGTGGGTTAGAGACCTGTGCTTGCAGTGGGTTAGAGACCTGTGCTTGCAGTGGGTTAGAGACCTGTGCTTGCAGTGGGTTAGAGACCTGTGCTTGCAGTGGGTCAGAGACCTGTGCTTGCAGTGGGTTAGAGACCTGTGCTTGCAGTGGGTTAGAGACCTGTGCTTGCAGTGGGTTAGAGACCTGTGCTTGCAGTGGGTTAGAGACCTGTGCTTGCAGTGGGTTAGAGACCTGTGCTTGCAGTGGGTTAGAGACCTGTGCTTGCAGTGGGTTAGAGACCTGTGCTTGCAGTGGGTTAGAGACCTGTGCTTGCAGTGGGTTAGAGACCTGTGCTTGCAGTGGGTTAGAGACCTGTGCTTGCAGTGGGTTAGAGACCTGTGCTTGCAGTGGGTTAGAGACCTGTGCTTGCAGTGGGTTAGAGACCTGTGCTTGCAGTGGGTTAGAGACCTGTGCTTGCAGTGGGTTAGAGACCTGTGCTTGCAGTGGGTTAGAGACCTGTGCTTGCAGTGGGTTAGAGACCTGTGCTTGCAGTGGGTTAGAGACCTGTGCTTGCAGTGGGTTAGAGACCTGTGCTTGCAGTGGGTTAGAGACCTGTGCTTGCAGTGGGTTAGAGACCTGTGCTTGCAGTGGGTTAGAGACCTGTGCTTGCAGTGGGTTAGAGACCTGTGCTTGCAGTGGGTTAGAGACCTGTGCTTGCAGTGGGTTAGAGACCTGTGCTTGCAGTGGGTTAGAGACCTGTGCTTGCAGTGGGTTAGAGACCTGTGCTTGCAGTGGGTTAGAGACCTGTGCTTGCAGTGGGTTAGAGACCTGTGCTTGCAGTGGGTTAGAGACCTGTGCTTGCAGTGGGTTAGAGACCTGTGCTTGCAGTGGGTTAGAGACCTGTGCTTGCAGTGGGTTAGAGACCTGTGCTTGCAGTGGGTTAGAGACCTGTGCCTGCAGTGGGTCAGAGACCTGTGCTTGCAGTGGGTCAGAGACCTGTGCTTGCAGTGGGTTAGAGACCTGTGCTTGCAGTGGGTTAGAGACCTGTGCTTGCAGTGGGTTAGAGACCTGTGCTTGCAGTGGGTTAGAGACCTGTGCTTGCAGTGGGTTAGAGACCTGTGCTTGCAGTGGGTTAGAGACCTGTGCTTGCAGTGGGTTAGAGACCTGTGCTTGCAGTGGGTTAGAGACCTGTGCTTGCAGTGGGTTAGAGACCTGTGCTTGCAGTGGGTTAGAGACCTGTGCTTGCAGTGGGTTAGAGACCTGTGCTTGCAGTGGGTTAGAGACCTGTGCTTGCAGTGGGTTAGAGACCTGTGCTTGCAGTGGGTTAGAGACCTGTGCTTGCAGTGGGTTAGAGACCTGTGCTTGCAGTGGGTTAGAGACCTGTGCTTGCAGTGGGTTAGAGACCTGTGCTTGCAGTGGGTTAGAGACCTGTGCTTGCAGTGGGTTAGAGACCTGTGCTTGCAGTGGGTTAGAGACCTGTGCTTGCAGTGGGTTAGAGACCTGTGCTTGCAGTGGGTCAGAGACCTGTGCTTGCAGTGGGTCAGAGACCTGTGCTTGCAGTGGGTTAGAGACCTGTGCTTGCAGTGGGTTAGAGACCTGTGCTTGCAGTGGGTTAGAGACCTGTGCCTGCAGTGGGTTAGAGACCTGTGCTTGCAGTGGGTTAGAGACCTGTGCTTGCAGTTTAGTGATTGCAGGCTCGATTTCCAGGCATTGCTTTTCTACTGTAGATTGAGGCACTTAATGTAAATGGCTGCAGCCTGACTGGACGTGAGGAGTGTAAGCCGTGCGAGTAGCTGTGGATAAGAACGTCTGCTAAAGACATGACAGTAAAATGGCCGAGTTACCTCCATAATTTGCTCCCGTGTCATAAAGCGCAGTAAAATGCGTAGAGATCTCTGTGCAGTTATAAATGAGTAGTGCAGTACAGAAACCTGGTTTCGCAGCAGTGTAATTTATATCCGACAGGAATACCGTACGCACACAAACGTGAAAGGGCTGTTCTCCGTGTCACGAGGAGCGTCAGGGTTAGGCGTTAAACGCTGGCTGAGCACGCCGTGAAACTGTACGCCCGTGCTATCCCAGAATCCTCGGTTTTGGAGAGCATAGCGGAGTAAACCTGGCCTCTTTCCCTCCCCGGCTGTCCTGGAGGCTTCGGGCTTTGAGAACAGTGTCGGGCTACGGGGGCGGTGGCGGTGCGTCAGGATGTTGAGGGAACGGGGAGGTTGCCAGCTTCACTCCCAGGTTGGGCACTGCTGTTAAAGCCTTGAGGAAAGGCACTTAACCTGAGTTAGAATTACTTGCAGCCCTATGGGTGGATTGTATGCAAAATGGCAGGCTCTATGTCAGTGTGGATAAGAGCGTTTGCCGAATGTCTGTGACCTGATCCACCCCCCCCCCCTCCACCCGCCATCTCACCCTCTTCCAGGACACAGGGTGAAGATGGAGGACCCCCAGAAGGCCATGCAGTTTCCGGACCGCATGTCCGAACTGGAGCGGTTCCAGAGGGCCGGGCTGAGGATCGGGCCCGGGACGGGTAACACCAGGCCCTCCCACACCAGCCATTTCAGCCCCTCCAACCAATCACAGATCTCAGGTAATGCAACGCAGCCTACCGTTTCGTCACTAATATCCACCAACTGCGTTGCGTTCTGAGGCTTAAATATCCCCTCCTCCTCCTCCTCCTCTTCTTCCTTCTCTTCCTCCTCCTGCTCTTCCTCTTCCTCCACCTTCTCATCTCTGTTTTATCTGGGGAGAGCGCACACTGCTCCTGGAGAATCCAGAGGGGTGGGGATTATTGATCAAGGGAGATTAAGGGCTCAGACCCAGATTATTGATCCGGGCACGTTACTGTAGAGCCCAGTGGGGGGCAGTATTGATCAGGAGAGATCACTGTTCATTCCGTGGCTCTGCTTGTCGATAACTTGTGGCAGTTTGGCAGCAAGTGGCATAGTGTGTGGGCCTGCGTATCTCAGTGTACCTCTACGTAGATCAGTATGGCTCAGTGTAATTTAGTCTGAGGTCCAGTGTGACTCAATTTGATTTACTGTGGCTCAGTGTGGTTTAATGTGGTCCATTGAAATTATCTCAAGGTTCAAGTAAAGCTCACTGTATTTCAGTAAGGCTCAGTGTAGCTCAGTGTAGCTCAGTAAAGCTCAGTATAGCTCAGTCAGGCTCAGAGTAGCTCAGTAAGGCTCAGTGTAGCACAGTAAAACTCAGTGTAGCTCAGTAAGGCTCAGTGTAGCACAGTAAAACTCAGTGTAGCTCAATAAAAAGCTGTGTAGCTCAGCAAGGCTTAGTGTATCTCAATAAGGGTCAGTGTAGCTCAGTAAAGCTCAGTGTAGCTCAGTAAGGCTCAGTGTAGCTCAGTAAAGCTCAGTGTAGCTCAATAAACCTCAGTGTAGCTCAATAAACCTCAGTGTAGCTCGGTAAAGCTCAGTGTAGCTCAGTAAAGCTCAGTAAAGCTCAGTGTATCTCAGTAAGGCTCAGTACGGCTCAGTGTATCTCAGTAAGGCTCAATAAACCTCAGTGTAGCTTGGTAAAGCTCAGTGTAGCTCAGTAAAGCTCAGTAAAGCTCAGTGTATCTCAGTAAAGCTCAGCGTATCTCAGTAAGGCTCAGTAAGGCTCAGTTTAGCTCAGTGTGTGTGGTCCGCTGAGGTTCTCTCTCTCTCTAGACATTGTTAGCACAGCTCCGCTGCAGGAATGTTGCAGCCCCATGTGACCTCACCGCCCACGCCCGTCTCATCGTGCTGGCGTCTGCCCCACGATGAGAGTGTGTGTGTGTGTGTGTGTGTGTGTGTGTTTTTGTGTGTTTTTTTGTGTGTTTTTTTGTGTGTTTTTTTCTGCATGTGTGTAACTGAATGCTCCTGCAAGCATGCACACACACACACACACACACACACACACACACACACTGTGGTTCTCATGACGAGTGGGTTTGAGTGAAATCTGCAGTTGAAGGGTCCTCCTGCTTATCGGTGCTGTTTGGGGACATGGTGGGCCTGTGTTGTCCTGTGAGAGCAGCAGCGACGTTAACCCACGCAGGTGTCATGTGACCCACGCAGGTGTCACGTGACCCTTGTGCTGCAGCCGCTGCAGTTTCCGGGGGACCGAGGGTCACCGTGTCACCGTGTCACCCTCGGCGCAGAAAAACAAAAAAATGATTATATACGCAGTACATTACTGTTATTTACCCCTTCACTCTGAAAACAAGGTGGCCTGGAGCGGGAAAAAAAAGTGTTGAACGTCGTAACTGGCTTCCGTCCATGAGTTAATTGTGCAACCCTTATTTCCTTCCCCCCCCGCCAAAAAGTGTCCTAACTTCTTAGAGGCTTAGAGAACCGTTTCTGGCGGCTGCGTGCGGGCGGTTTGAATGTTTTTCGCATGTGAGCTCAAATGCTGTTTCTCCATACGGTCTGAGCAGAGAGCCAGCATGCGCACAGTTAGTCTATAATCAACTCCTTCTCCATGGTCCTCACAACGTCACAAATATCAGCACTGACAAAAAAACAAAAATACACAAAAGTATGTATTTTACACACCGCACATGCCGCCTCTGTCTCATTTTACACATATTTATGTGCGTAAACGTATATGTGTAGTATATATGCAAATATAAACATTGATATTTATGTACTTAAATGTGTGTTCACACGTCTTTCATCAAGCTTTTTTTCCCCGTGAGGAATGCTCGTAAAATAAAGGCGGAAAAGCGATCCTTATTTACCGTAAGAGAGCCGTGCAGCGCGGAAAAACATTTTTCACGGCAGCCAGAGAGATTAACAGCTTTCTCCACACCTCCATACCTGTGGAGATGGAGAGAAGGGGGAGGGAGGGAAAGAGGAAGGGGGGAGGGTGAGCTTTATCTTAAAATCACTGTTTTATTGGGCTGTTGGGGCATTAGCACAAACACCCTCCATTATGTCAAACAGAGCAGGGGCAGACACAACAGATTAAATGTTGGTTTTAGTGTGATACACCCCCTGAAGTCATGCGGGGGAGGGGGGGGGTACTGGAGACACCGCAGATTCCACCGTTTCTCTGCCGTGCCAAAAACAGGAGGTGTCTTTAGAGAGAGAGAAAGAGAGAGGGTGGAAGAGAGAGGGAGAGAGAGAGGGCGGGAGACTGGGTATGTGTGTGTGTGTGTGTGCATGTACCTGTGTGTGTGTGTGTGTGTGCGTGTGTCTGTGTGTGTGTGTGGTGTGT
>CM040406.1:66248944-66278944 GCA_022702515.1 Ilyophis sp. 1 JC-2022 | reverse complement strand
ACTTCAGTCCTGTAGGGGACGCTTTTTCTGCAGGTTTAACTCCAGTCCTGTTGGGGGCGCTGTGTCTGCGGGTTTAACTCCAGTTCTGTAGGGGTCACTGTGTCTGCAGGTTTAGCTCCAGTCCTGTAGGGGGTGCTGTGTCTGCGGGTTTAACTCCAGTCCTGTAGGGGGCACTGTGCCTGCAGGTTTAACTCCAGTCCTGTAGGGGGCACTGTGTCTGCAGGTTTAGCTCCAGTCTTGTAGGGGGCGCTGTGTCTGCAGGTTTAACTCCAGTCCTGGTGGGGGCGCTGTGTCTGCAGGTTTAACTCCAGTCCTGTAGGGGGCGCTGTGCCTGCAGGCTTAACTCCAGTCCTGTAGGGGGCAATGTATCTGTGGGTTTAACTCTAGTTCTGGAGGGGGCGCTGTGCCTGCAGGTTTAACTCTAGTCCTGGAGGGGGCGCTGTGCCTGCAGGTTTAACTCCAGTCCTGGTGGGGGCGCTGTGCCTGCAGGTTTACCTCATGGGGGCGTTCTTCCCTTTTTGACAGCGACCACGTTGTTTGCCCCAACACACAGGCTCCTCCCCTCTCCAGAGCCTCTTTAGAACGTTGTTAAGCAATTAAAGACACACAGTCACTCCGGAAACTTCCACAACAAACATAAGAAGTAGTTCCTTTTTTACGTGGTTTTTTAAATGCTGGGCTTTCAGTGCTCAAACGTGGGGCCAAAACGAGGTGCATCCAAGCACACTTTATGGATTTGATATATATTATATAGCATAAATTTCATTTTTTAAGGGTTAACTGTGTATCCCAGGGGATAATTTTCTGCTCTGATTTTGTCATTTCTTTGTCGTATTATTTGTGTAATTTGTTATTTACTGCTTGTATTTTTCTGTGCTGTTGTGGCACCACTCTGGGTGGAGAGATGTAAGGATGGCTCCGTCTATAAGGACCAATCAGAGACAGCGTTACTGTATAGTGGCTCTCTGATTACGAACCAAACAGGGGTAGTTTAGTCGTGGCTCTCTATATTTTGACCAATTGGGGACAGTGTTATAGTGGCTCTCTATATTTTGACCAATTGGGGACAGTGTTATAGTGGCTCTCTATACTTTGACCAATTGGGGACAGTGTTATAGTGGCTCTCTATATTTTGACCAATTGAGGACAGTGTTATAGTGGCTCTCTGTTTAAGGACTAACCAGGGAGTGTGTAATAATTGCTGTGTTCGTAAGGGCTGTTGTTTCATCTCTGAACAGAGTGAAAGGAATCAACGAGCTCGTTAGAGGTATAAAGTTTCATATCGATGTGTGAGACCGAGCTTTGCATTACAGCAATTAAATAATTATCTCCATGCAATGAAACGTCCCCATTGAGCAATTTTTTTTTTGGGGGGGGGGAGAGCGCAGGATGTGGGGAAGGGGGCTCAGAACATAACACAGAATTTTTTTTCTACCTTCTCTCCCGTGTTTGCTTTGAGTCGTGTTCTGAACGAGGGGCTGAAAAGAAATATCACATATCCCAAACAGCTCCCTCTCTCCTCCCTCTCTCCCTCTCTCCTCCTCTCTCGCTCCGCCCCGGGCTCCTCGCGGAACAGGAAGTGGTGGAGCACAAGGCCTAGCATTCATGGTGTCTCAATGACACGCTTCATTACGCCCAGGGCCCCGGGACGACTGCCTTACATTTTCGCTCTGAGAAAGCACTTCCTTCCCCCCCGAAAAAAAAAACTCAACAGGAGCCGCGAGGGCTGTCTTGGGGAAAAGGCGGCAGCCATTTTGGCTCAAACCCTTTCCCCTCCTCCCCCACCACCAGCAGATCGCTCCGTCCTCATTTTGGCTCAAACCCTTTCCCCTCCTCCCCCACCTCCAGCAGATCGCTCCGTCCTCATTTTGGCTCAAACCCTTTCCCCTCCTCCCCCACCTCCAGCAGATCGCTCCGTCCTCATTTTGGCTCAAACCCTTTCCCCTCCTCCCCCACCTCCAGCAGATCGCTCCGTCCTCATTTTGGCTCAAACCCTTTCCCCTCCTCCCCCACCACCAGCAGATCGCTCCGTCCTCATTTTGGCTCAAACCCTTTCCCCTCCTCCCCCACCTCCAGCAGGTCGTTCCGTCCTCATTTCGGCAGTACAGCAGATTACTCCCCCCACCACCGCCACCACCAAAAAAGATCGCCATCCCCCTCCCGCCCCCCAGCCCTGGAGCCTTGGAGCTCTTATTAACTTGGATAATCTGTGGACCGTTGTGTATTGACGTTGTCGGCCGGCCAATCAAAATATTGGAAGGAAGTGTTTATTTTCTTGAGCGAATCGCGGCAGCTGCCTGTGAAGCGGTTCTGAATAAACCCCTTTATGTGTAAGAATTTGCCATTGTGAAGAGAGAGCCGGCCCGGCCAAGTACCTGAACTGCTGACCTGGGGGTGTAGGTTGGGGTGTAGCGGGGGCGGGGGGAGGGGGAGGGTTTGGGGTGGGGTGGGCGCCGACTGACGCCGTCCCTCCATCCCAGGAGTCTGTCGTTCCTC
Source organism: Ilyophis sp. 1 JC-2022 (assembly GCA_022702515.1). Taxonomy (NCBI): domain Eukaryota; kingdom Metazoa; phylum Chordata; class Actinopteri; order Anguilliformes; family Synaphobranchidae; genus Ilyophis; species Ilyophis sp. 1 JC-2022. The sequence goes on along the minus strand of CM040406.1, from coordinate 66,276,448 downwards.
AAGGACAGTGCCTTGTTTTGCTGACCCCTCCCTGATCATACATTTATAACAACGGTGTTCTCCACTAGTCATGCTCTGGATGAGAGCGTCTGCCAAACTATCGTCGCGTAATGTAACGTTCGCCCTCTCCTAAATTCGACAGAACACAACGTAATGAAGGACAACGGCGAGAAACGTCGCAAAAACGTCATTTGAATGATTTGCATGTGCTTCATATAGTCTGCTAGCTGGAAGCACACTCCGATTTGGGGATTTGTGTCTTTGAGGCGACGCGGCCTTTTAAGAAACCGAGAAGCGACATGGTCAGATGATAAAACACAGACCCATGTAGGAAAACACGGGGAGCTTTGCTTTGGCACGTGGCTGCGTCAGTTTAGAAAAAATGTTGGTCGAGATTTTGATCACAATAATTTTGAGACAGTTTTGAGAATTTATCGTGAGTGTATGCATCGCGAGTAACAACTTTTTACATTCAAAATGTCTTCAGATGTTCAGATGTAACATAATGAAATACAGTCATTTTTTACTCCTACCTGAAGAGAATTACCCAAGACTGCAGTTCCGTTTTTACATACAATCAATTTATACAGCTGGATGTTTACTGAAGCGATTCAAGTTTTAAATACTTTTGAAGGGTAGGTTTTTTTGGAATGTTTTTTTTTCTTTATCCAAAATTCCAAGTCAGTGTTCTAGAACTCTTTTGCTTTGAATTACCAGCAGTGATTGTTACATCAGCATTAGAATGTTCAGTAAAGAACATTCTAATCACGTATTTGTGACCTTACCCTGTAAAAAATGGAAAAGTAACTTTGCTCAAGCTTCCATGCTCCACAAAGCAATGGAACCTACAAGTGCACAGTTAGAACCCCATTTTCCATCCCATCATACTGCAATGCCACCCTCTAGGGTCACGTTTCATTTTTGGCTGCGACCGGGAGTATAATTATATTCACAATCACAACATAAATACAATATACACGTTCATATTTAAACATTTGTTATCCTACACAGTTAAATGAGCTTGGGATTATAAATTTGAGCCATGACGTGTGATTTCGATGTTCCCTTTGGGATGTGAAAATGCACATCAATTATTTGAGAAATATTTTATCTGCATTTGGAGCTCTACGTTGCGTGTGTGTGTGTGTGTGCGTGGGTGTGTATGTGCATGTATCTGCATACACTCTATCTGAGGGATTTTCTTGCAACAACTAAAGCCTCCTAGACCGAGGGTAAACAGCCGCTATTTGCATGGCAAATTGTCAGGTACCTGTAGTGTGGTTGGAGGAGGCCCAGCGGTGACCCACGCGTTTCTCTGCTCATGTGTGTGACTGATGGCTGTAGGGGGGGGGGGGGGGGGGGGTCTGGTGTGAGAGTACCTGCGTATCTGTCAGAGTCAGAGCTGCATGCTCACACGTTCTCCTCTCCCATCTCACAGTCTCACGAGAGTTTTCCTCTTTGCCTCCTAAGCGCTAAGTAAGCAATGTCCCCCATTCCACTGCGGGACGTCCCGTGTACATTTCATCAGCCAGGACTGACAGCCTGCAGACAGACCCCCAATTCCCACACGCACACATGCACATACACACACACATATACATGCACATACACTCACACACTCACACACACACACACACACACACACACACACACACGCACACATGCGCATACATATACATATTCAAACACACACACATGCAAACACACACATATACATGCACATATATGCACACACATACACTCACACACATGCACAGACACACACACACACAGACACTCACAGCAACACACAGATACACTACCATCCCATTCTCTTGTATCCATCCAACTGTGTGGAATCCTCGTGTTACAGTATTTTGGACAGAGGTATATGATGTCATAATTTAATTTAAGAATGCTAATCTTATGAGAATAGATGACTGGAACACTTACTGCTTCTGTTGATAATACAATAAGTTTACAACAGCAAATACTTTAACTTTAGACAATTGTAATTAAATAATGAGAGAAAAATACGACAATCTAGTAAAACAACAACGAGAACAGCAACAATAACGAAAGCAAGCAAGCGTTTCATCTTGTGGCTGTGTTTTTTTTTCCGGCTCTCATTGTTGGAATAACAGGGGGCTAATCCTGCCTAGCAGAGCGTGTATCAACATATTCAGTGAGTGTGTTGCAATTCTGCACGGCTGAACGTGTGTTTCTGAAGCGCCGGCCGTCTCCTGGCAGCCGCGGAGAGTGGAGTGTGTGTGTGTGTGTGTGTGTGTTTACACTCCCTGTGATGAATGGCTTGTTTTCCCTCTGTTTTCCAGGTCTGTGGCCCGAGCAGATCGAGGCGTCCACTTTAAAAACATGCAAGGTGGAGGACGAGCTGAGGTGGTCAGGTGAGAGAGCACCCCAAGACCACGCCTCTATCCATCCCCTCTCTTCTCTTCTTTCCCACCTTGCTTTCTATCTGTTGCCTCATTTATTCTTCTCTCTCTCTCTTTCTTTCTCTTTTTCCCCTCCCTCTCTCTTTCTCTCTCAGCAGCAGGAAGTGACCTCACTGGGCATGTTACCATGGTTCCTACTGTCCTTAGATGACCCAAAATGTGTGTGTGTGTGTGTGTGTGTGCTGTTGACTCAATGTGAGCACCAATCACATACCTGCAAGGGAGGGTGTGGCATGCTACCAAAGTTTGGCACAATTACTATTCCGTCTTGACAGGCATGCAGAACACACATTGTGTAACTTATGAGACCGAGGTTAACACAAGCAGACACAGACTAAATCTCTCTCACACACACACACACACACACACACACACACACACACACACACACACACACACCGCAAGGCCTTGGCTATGATTGGGATCATGACCGTTTGGAATGGGTGGGCTAGAAAAATGTGTAAAGAGGAGAGTGAGAGAGAGAGAGAGTGAGATAGGGAGAGGGAGAGAGTGAGAGAGAAAAGTGAGAGAGAGAGAGACAGAGAGAGGGGCACGGATAGAGCTCCGTTGGCATGGGAGCAGGGCAGCATTTTTTGGCGCTCACATTCCCTCAGGTGCTGCTTCTCCCAGACATTCCTGTCCCTCGCTGGGACACAACCACACCCGTGACTCACCCCTTCCTCCTCCACCTTCCTCTTCAGTCTCTCCATCTTTGTACCTCCACAAAAGTGCACCAAACATATATTTCAGGGCTGCCCAGCCCTGTTCCTGGATATTTACCGTCCTGTAGGTTTCCACCCTAATTTGTCACACCTGATTCTACTAATTAGCAGCTCAATCAGATCTCTAGCTGTTGAATGAGGTGTGCTTTGTTAGGGTTGAAGTGAAAACCTACAGGACGGTAGATCTCTAGCTGTTGAATGAGGTGTGCTTTGTTAGGGTTGGAGAGAAAACCTACAGGACGGTAGATCTCTAGCTGTTGAATGAGGTGTGGTTTGTTAGGGTTGGAGAGAAAACCTACAGGACGGTAGATCTCTAGCTGTTGAATGAGGTGTGCTTTGTTAGGGTTGGAGAGAAAACCTACAGGACGGTAGATCTCTAGCTGTTGAATGAGGTGTGCTTTGTTAGGGTTGGAGTGAAAGCCTACAGGACGGTAGATCTCTAGCTGTTGAATGAGGTGCGCTTTGTTAGGGTTGGAGAGAAAACCTACAGGACGGTAGATCTCTAGCTGTTGAATGAGGTGTGCTTTGTTACGGTTGGAGAGAAAACCTACAGGACGGTAGATCTCCTGGAATAGGGGTGGGCAGCCCTGATCTTTTTTATCACAAAATATAATAAAATATATGTCCAGTTTTATTTGCATATAGAAATATAAGAAAAATAAAATTTTCTTTTAGCTGTTCTGCATTTATTTATTTTTTTGCTTTCTTGTCATAGACCAAGCACACTGTTTTATGAAATCTAATTTAAAAATATGGATTGATTCCAACTCTTCCACCCTTTATAAAAGCACAAGCTATTAATTGTATTCCTGAATTATTAAAACAAAAGAAAAAGAAGCAGTATGACGCACTCATGGCCGTGCGTGCGTTACATGCCATATGACACAAGCAGATCATGTTTATTGAAAGCCTTAAGGCCATGATGGATGCTCTGTTCTTCTGCACTGGCTGGCTGCTTTTAAAAAGACAGCGTTTGAACACAGGCGGGCGGTCGGTCCTCAGGACCCAAAATCTCTTCTGCCGACAGACACTCTCTATTTTCATCTCTCCTTTTCCCCAGTTTGTCACATTTTTTCTCACACTTTCTCTTCTGAATTCCATTCCATTACGTTATTTTGTTTTTTTAAAAATTAATTGCCGAGGCTCTTTTCCTTCTGGATTCATCCCTCTTCAAACACGACAAATATTTGAAAATGAGATGTTCTTAAAGTCAAAAGCTAATCTTTAGTTTCCGAACGTTGTTTTTTTTATCCTCGGTGTAAAGTCGAAGGCTTGAGAAAAAGGCGGCTGTTGCTCGTCCGGTCAACCGCGTCTGGTTGGCCGGGACCTCGATGGAAAAGCGTGCGGTTTTACAGGCGACAGAGACGAGGGAAATCTTTGGGAAAACCAACAGTCTTAGGTGTGGGGACTTTTCTCACAGCGCTGCTGCATTTGCATGGGGTGGATTTCCATAGGTGTGATCAATGACAGTTTGCATCAAACATAGGTAAACACTTTGCAGGTGAGTGCCAGAGATTTGAATGCCCTCCAGAGCCGACAGCCCTGCCTTGTGTTAACTACCAAAATCAGCTTCTACCGTAACCAAATCGGCCAATAAGAAAAAAAAACTCCCAGCCTGTAGGAGTTTACACGCTTCAGCGCGGATTAGTGGACGCTACGGCAACAGACCAGCTCCCCACATGAAGGAGGGGGGGGGGAGGGAGGGGATGACATTAAAAGACCTGATTGGGAATCGTTTCATCATGACAACCGACTGCTGCCGAATCTCCGCCAAACCAGCCGCCCGCTCCCCCACCTGCATCCCAAGGTCCCATCTCTACTGCAGGCTTAGTGTTAAAGCCTCTATTTAGTAAGAGGGGACGGGGGGAGGAGTGAAGGACGGTTCCTCCACAGCTTTTTGGGGAGTACCGCCTCACCCCGCCGATCAACATGGGCCAAAGTCTCAGACTACTCCTGAGGTGAAATCAGAAACCAGCTCTTATAATCTGGGCTGGAAGGGCCTGGAAAAAGAAACAGATCCTGTGGAACCCCCCCCCCCCTCCACCTCGCCACCCTACCCCCCCCCCAATACACCCCCACAGCTCCCGCTAACTCCCTACTCCCACTTCCATTTCAACAGTAGACGAAGTGTTCCGGAAAAAGGGGGGTGGGGGGCTGTGGAAATTACATGGAACTATTTTTCAGCATAAAAAGAGAGAGAGGGGGGCCCGGTTCCTCCAGAGGCAGCGAGAAGACGTCTCAACGAGATCGTGGCACGCTAGTTGGCGGTACTCCGCCCTGAGGGGCCGTGCGTGGGAAGGCTTCATTTTCACACCAAAAAAATGGCCTTTTACACACGCCGTGCTCATGTGAGCGCTTTCCTCGTCAGAGCTGGCACTAAAAAGCCCCTTTTCTCCATTTGGGGAGACCCAGGGACAGGGCAGGGGCGTGGCAGGGCGTGGCAGGGGCGATAAATAAATAACCGCTCTGAGATGCAGGTGTGGACCCTCTCTTGGACCTCCTCGGCCGTTCGTCGTACGGGCTGCGTTGAGATCAGGTTACCGCCTCACGCAGCCCATTACAGCAGATCACGTCAGCGTTTCGCTAGATCGGCGAGATTAGCGATCGTAACCTTCCCTAAAAAAAACTGACACTGACAGAAATATCATTGTTACCTCTGCTGGCTCTGGGCACATTTCATTCCTCTGCAGAACACACAGTACTCTACCCAGTGCACTTTAGAGAAATGAGCTTTAGAACAAATAATACATTTATTAAAGGAAAAAAAGATCTTTTCTAAAACAAACAACACACTTCTACAACCTAAAACATGCCATATACAACAAATATATAATTCCCAAATATATAATGCTTTGGCATATTTGGTATATTTTGCAATATTTTGTAACTCCTTTCAAGTGTTTTGTATGTGTAGGTGGCCATGATTTGGCAGATGTACTCTTGCTTTAATACTTCAGCATGTATATTTTTTTTGGCAAAGACACATTTTGTGGGACACTGGTGGGTGGTGTTACTACTACTGGAAAGAGAAAGAGAGAGAGAGAGAAACAGAGAGAGATAGAGTGAGAGAGAAAGAGAGAGAGAGAGAGAGAGAGAAAGAGAGAGATAGAGTGAGACAGAAAGAGAGAGAGAGAAAGAGAGAGATAGAGTGAGAGAGAAAGAGAGAGAGAGAGAGAGAGAGAGAGAGAGAGAATTGCAGCCGAATTGACCCTCCCCCTCATGCAGTTTTCAGATGCTGCAGATAGGTGGCAGCATAGAGCAATTGTTAGATTGCCTGCAGACTCCTGAGCCCACTGAGGCAGAGTAAGAAGTTTAGACAGTTAAAACTGTTAACAGTTAACTCCAACCAATTTAAAATTGGGGGGGGGGTCACAGGGAGGAAGCATAGGTGTCAGACAGCCAGTCATGCTTAACGTACCCGGAATTGGTGTGCGGATTTACGAGCGGCCGTCAACCTGACCAGATCCAGGCTGACCCTGCGTTGACAGGCCCGTTTGGACTACAATTAGAGAAACATCAGGGGTGCCAAGGGCCGGCTGTCCCTGGCCATTAGGACAAATTGCCCCTCAGCCCGGGGGTAATTACTCCTGACCTGCTGACTACTGGCGGCCTTTAATGGAGTGTCTTAGTTCTGTTTATTCACACCACGGAGGCCCGCCTTTTTTTTTCTCTTCTAACACCCACCCACACACAGTATGTGCCCTCTCGCTATCTCTCTCTCTCTCTCTCTCTCCTCTCTCTCTCTCACTCTCCCTCCCCTTACTCTATCCTTCGCCCCCCCCCCGTTTTCCGACTTGGACTTCCAAGCTTCTTCTAATCCCTGCCGCTGCCACTTCCTGCTAAAGTCCCTCCCTCAGAGGCAGTGGCCAATAAGAGCTGTTTACACACCGGCCCGCTCCCCACAAACAACACCTTCATTCATTCTCTGGGGAAAAAACATCCTCATCATTGCTCGTGATTTTTGAGTTTTTTTTTTTTTTGGGGGGGGGGGGGGGGTTATGATGGTGTCTCCTTTCTGAAGGGGGCGTGGGGGCGTTACTGCATTACCTCCCTCCTCAGCGGATTTCCTGTTTCGCTTAGGTTTTGTCCGAATGTGATTCACGCCTAATTTTTTTTAACAATTCGCCCCTCTTGCCCATTTTGTCATCCAGCAGGACGGGGGGGGGGGGGTGCGTGGGAGGTGTTAAGGCGTTATAACGACTTCACTTCCTGTCTGAGAATGGAACCCTGATGCATAGCCCAGCTCATAACCTGCATTAGGGAGGGCATGAATTGTTATTTTTAGAGCAACAGCCCCTCCTGCAAGATTAGGCCCTGTCATGACTTACAGACTGTGGTTCTTACCCTGTCATGACATATGGAGGTCAGAGGTTATGCCCTGTGGTGACACACACAGACTGGGGTTCTTACCCTGTCATGACATATGAAGGTCCGAGATTATGCCCTGTCATGACAATCAGAAATAAAAGATATTGATAGATGGTGTCTGGCACGGTGATTAATGTGTGTGTGTGTGTGTGTGTGTATATAATCTGTGTGTTTAATCCATGTGTGTGTGTGTATATATAATCTGTGTGTTTAATCCATGTGTGTGTGTGCTTCTCCCCAGGTACCTCGGATCTGTTCCCCCAGCGGACCTCTTTTCCGTCACTGTCGCCCCTGACGGACCCCCGCTTCTCTGACCCCCGCATGCATTACCCAGGGGCATTTACCTACTCTGCCAGCCCCTCCAGCACGGGCATCGGGGGCATCAGCATGACGGGCATGTCCGCCTCATCCCGCTACCACACCTACCTGCCACCGCCGTATCCCGGCAACCAGAACCAGAGCGGCCACTTCCAGACCAACTCCTCGCCCTACCACCTGTACTACGGTACGGGCTCCGGGTCATACCCGTTCTCCATGGTGACGGCCGGAGGGGAGCGCTCTCCCACCCGCATGCTGTCGTCCTGTCCCGGGACGGGCTCCGCGGGGGGCGGGAACAACCTGATGAACCCCAACCTGAGCAGCCAGAGCGAGGGCGTGGAGGCTGACGGTAGCCACAGCAACTCCCCCACCACCATGACCGCGACCGGCAGGATGGACGAGTCCGTGTGGAGGCCGTACTGAGCGTGTGCGGGGGTCATCGAGCGAGCGAGCGAGAGATAAACACCCGTTTCTTCCTCATTTTAACCGTCAGCCCCTCCTCCTCCTCTTTTCCTTCATTAAAATAAGGAAGAAAGAATAAAGAAAGATAAAGTTTTGGAAAAAAGGAACAGTGCATGTACGACCAGATTTTGCCCCGCCCACAACTCGTCCCCAAGCAGCTTTAACGACCAAAGACCACTCCCCAAAATCATGAGTCCAGTTTAAAAAAATAAATAAAATGGTACAGTACCTAAATACAACAGAAGTAAATAAATGTTTGTTTTTTTCAATCAAAAAAGACCGTTTCCCTGGGCTGAGATGGCCCTGGTGTTTGTGTCTGTGTGAATGGTGCCAGGCGTCCTCTCAGTAATGAACTGTAAATAGACGCATTGGTGTAAAATTAAAAGGCGTACTTTCCTGTCTTTGTAATGTAAAATGGGATGGCAACAAAGGAAAAACAAAACACATTTTTTCCGAAAAGAAAATTAACGGTCTACAAACTCACAACCCGCCCGCCCCCCGCAGTGTCCACCTTCCAAGGCGCGCGTACTCCCTCGCTCATAATGGCGGTAAAACACGACACAGACTTTCTCATCCCATCAAACAGCAGTTTCTACAGCTGAAAACTGCCCAAAAGGAGACCTGAATAAACTCTGGCCGCTTCTGCGGCCCCTTTGTGTCCCCAGAGAGGGAAACGCTGAGCTGTAGGACTACGCCAGAGAGCAGGACGCAGGGACAAACTTTCAGGCGTAGCGAGAACTGCTCTCTCTTCTGTACCTGATTCCGTGCCTGGTCCATTCAAGCGGCTCAAACAGCCGTTCACCACAGACAGGAGAGTGGAATCGAAGCCATTTTGTGTACAAAGTTGGCACGTTGATTTATTAGTGAGCATCCATAGATCCTGTGACCAGTTTTTGTTGTTTTTGTTGTTTTTCTCCACGAAAATGAGGCCGGCCGAGGCTGCAGGTGTGCTGGCGTACAGCAGGTACACACGCGTCTGCTGTTCTTTTTTTATTTGCGTTTGTGGCCACTGACACTTCCTGCCAAGTCCCTGCCACTTCCTGTTTGCGTGCTCTCACAGAGCGGCGTAACCCTGAGACTTTTAAACCAAAGAGGCAGACTTGGCCGTGTCTCGTGTGAACGGGTCTAGCTTCTGAGACGTCAGATAGGACACTTTAATCAGGTACTTTTTTTAACAGACAAATGAAAGAAAGAAAAAACTGTTTAAAATAATAATAATAAATATGAGGGAGAGGTAGTGTTGTTGTTTTTCAGAATGCACGAACAATTAATTAATTTCAAATATTGTCAATATTTGTCTCCCAGGTCTATTTTTTTATCATTAATTATTAGGATTTCTTATTTTGTTGTTTATTTTTTTATTGGGGCGTGGCTTCCAGCAACCAGCTTGTTTAGTATTTGTTTTTTTAACTGGATGAATATTGTTTGTGTGTGTTTTTATTTATTTGAGCCAATTAAGAGAAATTTTACAATTCTCATGTTGCTGGTCGAAGCCATTTAGCATATCTCAGCTCTTTCTTTTTAATGTTATGTGTTTGTTTGCTTGTTTGTTTTTTTTATATGAGATTGGACTTTGAGCTCCTGTAATATATGAATTCTAAATTATACAAAGAAATGAACAAACAAAAAACCAGACATTTTTACCTGTTTTCCATTGTAGCTTCTATGCACTAAAGTTTTATTTAAAAATAAGAATCAGGCGATTGTGAACCACAACGCGACTCCACGAGTCGTTCCCGGGACGTCCTGATAACAAACGGGGTTACGAAACGCAGGTGGACCAGTTCACCGTGAGCCCCTCCTGCTGTCCTGGGGGGGACGGGGGTAATTTCTCTAAATTATACAGCTGATTGCATCACTCTCCTCCCTGCCGAAGAGCTTGACTCTCTCTCGCGCTTTGCACTATAATTATCTTACTGTTTCTCTCACCCGCCACGCGTTCCCAGACAGACCTTCTGACAGGGGCGGGGCTATACAACAGGACGAGATGCACAAGTTAAAAGCACATTTTCAGTCCCTTTGTGATAACCGATATGTTTCAGACACGCGTGTAGTTTGTCATACCTGAAGCACGTTCCAAAATACCATGTTGGCTGACCCCCTTTTTTGTGTGTTTTTAAAATTATTTTTTTTGCAAAATGCTTAACGGAATCAAGACTGTTTCACCACCCCCCCCCCCCCCCTGCCCCACAGCACAGACGAGATAAAGCACTGTGCGGATTGAAACCTGCGTTCCCATGCGGTTACGTCACGTTCCCAGAGGACGTTAGCCATAAAGAGGGGTGAAGTGGCGGGGGTGGAAAACGTGAAACAGTGACTTATCTGTCCCAGTCACCTAATTAAGCAGATCCTGTTACACACACAAAGAGGAAAGAAACCCTCACTTAAAAGAACTCCTGTCAGACAAGAACCTTTAGTCTCCCGTCAGCCTTCTTCAAGCCTTGATGGTGATTTTTCTGTCTGTCGTCTTTCTATCTTCTTTTTTTTTTGTTCTAATTTATTTATTATTAGCGGTGGGAGCTGGAGGCACTTCACCTGTCCAAAATGTAAACGTCTGTGAGAAACATCTCTGAAGGAGCGATGCTATAGCGCTTAAGGTAGCGGTGTGGGGTTACGCGTTTATATCTGGGGTTTTTTCGGCCTTGTGGAGCGGGCGGGTTGTTTGAGGGGGGCGGGTATTGGGTGGGGTGGGTGGGGGGGAAAGGGTGCCTATTGTATAAATTTGTCATTTGGCCTTTCAGCCTGTGAAACGGCCGGTTGTAGCACAAAATGAGGAGCGTCACGCGGGAGATGCGTTGGTTTTGTGCCTGCGTGGGTGGCCGGCGGGGGAAATAGAATGAGACGAGGAGTTTTTACAGGTCACAGGTGAACAACGATTTCTCTGTGACTTTCCATGAGGAAAAAAAATGGCAGCAGTTTTTTTTTTTTTTTTGACAAACCAAAGACTGTCACTATTTGTAGCTCAGACAAAATGAGGCTGACTTTCACTGCCCCTCCCTCCAAGCACCCTCCCAAGTGTGTGTGTGTGTGTGTGGATTTGTTCATGAGTGTGTGTAAGTGTGAGTGTGTTTGTGTGTGTGTGTGTGTGTGTGTGTGTATACGGGGCGCTAAACCCGTCCATGTCGAGATGTGAAACTCAGTAGCTCTTTGTGACACTCGCATGCTGGGCAGATCATACAGCTATGAGAATAACCAAAGATGAACGCCGATCAAACCTTAAATGATCTGAAATATCATATTTCTTCTGCCTGTAATATCGCAACATTCATACATTTGTTTTTGTTCCTCTTTCGTTTTTTTTTTCTGTTTTTTTGGTCGGTTGGAAGTTTGAAAGGAAATGTGTACAGCCGTTAAATCAGATCATGTGGGGACCCTGAGAGCCAGAGTCTCCACTGAGGCTGTGTATAACGGGCACACACTCCACCATGCACAGTCTGAATTATTAATATTAATTATTGTAATTATTAAAAAAGCACAAGGAATTTGGTTTGTTTCTTTTAAAGAACATATCCTCGTTTTCAGCCTTTACTGTTCATTTGTCTTTTTATTTCCAGTTTTTTTTTATGCTCAAAGCATGTACGTCAAAATCACTTATGTTAATTTAAAACAAAAAATTCTATGTATATTGCAATTTCATCGTTGTATCATCATTTAAAAGTCTGTACTGAGTGCTTGTGATGCATACATTTGTGTGACGTAGTTTTCAATGCATTTTAATTAAAATAAATCATTTCAGTTGCTGTTGTTAAGACCTCTCTCTTCCTCTCACTTTATTTTATTATGTACTTTTTATACGCAGATAACAGAACACATGGGCCAAACACATCTTCATAATACTTCTACTTTTTAGTACATGTAAAAAAACATCTTCCTAAACAAATAATATGAAATATTTGTTGTGAATATCTGGCCAAGATCTGGGGCCTCATTTATAAAAATTGTTGGATTCTTGGATTTAATCTTAAATGTAATCTTAAGATTGTTTTCCAAGTTGTGCTTACGCTTGATTTATAAAAATAACTGAGACAAAAAAAGTGGGCTAGTGGGCTTACACACCTGTGATATATAAGAACTCATCTGGACGTGCTTTAACGTTAACCCTTCTAATGAATATTACCGACAACAGCAAACCTCTAAACAAGGTTCTATTTCAATATTTTCTGCACTCTTCACGATTAAAATTAATGATCAAGTAAATGTTATTCTTCGTGCACATTGCCCATTTTGGGGATTCACGCGCATCCTTAAAACATGCAGTACCCCCACATAACCAGCAGGGAATTAACTTGCATCTAGTGCAGTACCCCACATAACCAGCAGGGAATTAACTTGCATCTAGTATCAAATTTACGTAGCGATACGATCGTATCCACGTGAAAGCGGGATTTTATAATAACTATTTTAACTAATTAATAACTTTCTGCGTAAGCCACTATTTAGGATATGATTTGATCGTAAGACCATTTTATAAACGAGGCCCCTGGTCTATAAAGGTCTACAAACGGAACTAAATTATTCTGGACATGTTTTTTATTACTTGCCCCGCCCCCCTCCCCTGCCCCTCCCCCCTAATTCTGCCTTGGTACCGAGGTTCCCACCACAGGGGATGAAAGCAACAAATATACCCCCATCCTTCCCCCGCCTCCCCAAAAAGAAAAGCGGGGGAATGCCATGTGATTCTGCACACATCGGCTCTCTTTCTCTCTCGTTTCCGCAGGTCTTTTCCATTCTTCCTCCTCTTTCGGAATCTTCTGGATCTCACACAGCGAGGCCCTGTATCTCCATCGCTGGGGTGAGGCGGTGTTGTGTCGCGAACGGACAAACCACGACTTGGGGGTCCCCCGAGAGGCGTCCGTGGCGTACTGGGGTACAGCTTGAGATCTGGGGGTACTGCACTGAAGCAGGGTGCACTGTAAATATACCTCTAACCCTGCATTGTTGGAAGCTTCCAACTACCATTAATTTTAGAGGCTTCAGGAAGTCACCATTCCACCTTTTTCTCATTAACAGTTGGGGGGGGGGGGGGGGTTGTCCCTTCCTTGTGGTTGTTTTTCACATCACTGGAAACATTTAAAAAAAAAAAAAAAAACTTTGCCTGCAGATTCATTTTGATGTTCTAATGAAATGCACCGCAGCCATTCATAAACACAGCTACAGAATCGCTCCTGTTCTTTAAAAACGCACCGCAGCCATTCATAAACACAGCTACAGAATCGCTCCTGTTCTTTAAAAACGCACCGCAGCCATTCATAAACACAGCTACAGAATCGCTCCTGTTCTTTAAAAACGCTGCCACCCGGCACAGAGACGCTAACCGCAGCCATACAGTGAAGCTCGTCACGCCGGCTAAACCATCCCGCAGAAATTTGGAGTGGAACTATGGGTAAATAAAGGCCAAAAATATTTAGGGGTAACTGCACAGTGCCTGACAAGAGGACAGAAATCTTATTTATAATCCTGTTTCCAAAATTCAGATAAGTGACATGCTTCAGTGACACTGATATATAATGTAGTAGATGTCTTAAGTTATGGAGTAAATTTTTAGAATTGTGACGTTGACACCACACAAAAAAAACTACATATCCCATGAGCCACCACTAAACAGAGTGGAACCAGGCCATTAGCACCAGGTATTGTAATAAGGGCGTCGCATGGTGCCAGACTCCTCTTTCTCCACATGTAAAGTGTGTTTGAATGGGCACTGACCCACATTAAACAACATTGACTTTGGAAAAGGTTTCCTGCTGGTGGGAATGGAAGGAGATCGCTGATTTCCAACACACACACACACACACACACTTTCTGAAATGAAGAGAAGGCTGAATAAAAGTACCATGAAAGATCACCACATGCATCAACGGTGTTTTTATTCTATTGGTAGAGAAGGAGCTGAAAAAAAGGGGTTTTGTAAAAGCGTAACCCCCCCGTTTAGAAGCCAGAGAGGACTGTTTAACTCAGCCAAAAAGGAGACTGAATTTTCCACACCCCACAAGATAAACAGTTTATTTTCGGCGTGGGAGGGGGGGGGACAAAGTGAGGTTTAATGAAACTGACATGAGAGGCCAAATGCTTTTAATCAGTGTGTAGATCCGGCCTGAACATATACGCTGAGCCTCGCGAACAGACGTGCTACACGCAGCGGCTGGCAGCTAGGCGACTGAGGCAAAACTGTATGGCCACATACCCCTCTTCTACCCATAATTCCCTGCCTGCGTAGAGGATGTACACATTCACATGCATACGAAGTTCATATAGAATTTTTGCAGTAGAATGTCAATGCGAACCTACCTCGGAGTTTCCTGAAGACGATCATTTCTGCTCGTGTGCAAGACACACTCCAGGGCAGGTGTTTTCCAAATGTCTAAGAAAAGTGGAACCACATCTTGCAGGTAGCAATTACCCTAATGAAACATCAGTGGGGAAAAACTGTGGATTTTCTTTTAACCCTTTGAAGAGTAGTTTTTTTGGAATGTTTTTTAAGTGTTCTAGAATGCCATTGCTTTCCATTACCAGTCAGTTAAGAACCTTCTAATCACGTGTACAGTATTTGTGATCTCACACCTTAAAGCATGAATATTCAAATCTGGACTTTGAATGCAAACACAGCCCTGGTTTTCTTTCTCCCAGGTAATTAACGGAACAATTAGTGCTACTTGATTTCCAGTCTGTGTTCACACCTGAATCCCAGGTAGAGGGATGGTGGGAAAACCAGCAGTTCTCTGCCCTCGAGGACCGGAATTTGATTAACAGGGCCTTAAATCCACGTAAACTCTTTTCCACCTTCTCCTTTCTGCTTATTTCCTCTCCACCCCCTCACCCTCCTCCCTCTCAGCAGATGACTTCCTGACCCACTTTGAGGGGAAGGTGGCCACGATCCAGAACTCCTTCACGCATCCAGTGACACCCCACATCCCCCATACCGAACCCATCGCCATGCTGTCGTCCTTCAAGACTGGTGCTCCAACTCGTGACGCACCATTGCGCAACCACCTGTCCACTGGACCCCATTCCGTCAGCAGTTCTCCAGTCTATATCTGGTGAGCTCGTTCCATGTCTGTTCTCTATTATCAACACCTCCCTAACCTGTGGCCATGTTCCTGCTGTTTTTAAGACTGCCCGTGTAACCCCACTTCTTAAAAAACCTAGCTTAGACCCCTCTGATGTCAGGAACTACCGTCCTGTATCTCTCTTGCCCTTCCTGTGCAAAACTCTGGAACGAGCTGTCCATGACCAAATGTCTGTTTTTCTCCACCAGAACAACCTGCTTGACCCGCATCAGTCCGGCTTCAGAACTGGACACTCCACGAAAACTGCTCTCCTGGCCGTGACAGAGGCACTCTCCACTGCTAGAGCCTCATCCGTCTCCTCTGTCCTGATTCTACTTGACCTCTCTGCGGCGTTCGGCGCTGTCAACCACAAACTCCTGATCTCCACACTCTCTGAGATTGGCATTTCTGGGACTGCCCTCCCCTGGTTTGTATCGTATCTCACTGATCCTACCAAGTCTCTTGGAAGGGTTTTGTCTCTGCACCCCATCCCCTGTCTACAGGAGTCCTGCAGGGATCTGTACTGGATCCTCTGCTGTTCTCCATTTATACTAAGTCTCTTGATTCAGTAATGACTTCACATAGCTTCTCATACCATAGTTATGCTGATGATACTCAGGTTAAGGTATGCTTGTCTGGCCGACATCTCTGAGTAAATGACTACCCATCACCTGAAGACAGAGCTCCTCTTTATGCCATACAAGACCTCCCCACTACATGACCTCTCCATCACGGTTGACGGGACCATGGTGGCTGCCTCCCGCTCTGCAAGAAACCTGGGGGTGGTCCTGGACGACCAGCTGGACTTCAAAGACCACATCACGGTGACGGCACAGTCCTGCAGCTTCCTCCTGTACAACATCAGGAGGATTCAACCGTACCTGACTACCAACTCCACCCAGCTTTTTGTCCAGACTATGGTCATCTCACGCCTGGACTACTCCAACTCCATGCTCGCAAGCCTACCAGCCTGCGCCATTCTGCCTCTTCAACTGATCCAGAACACAGCTGCCCGGCTTGTGTTCAACCTCCTGAAATTTTCGCATGTCACCCCCCTGTTGAGGTCACTCCACTGGCTGCCAGTTGCAGCCAGGTTCAGGTTCAAAGTTCTGACCCTGGCCTACACTGCAGCCAATAGGACAGTCCCCGTCTACCTGCAGGACTTGATCCGGAACTATGTTCCTCCTCGACCACTTTGCTCTTCTACAGCAGGGCGACTCGCACTTCCCCCCCTCCGTGTCAATGGCGCTCGCTCGTCCCGACTGCTGTAGTTACTTCGATGACATTTCTGTATGCACTTACTGTATGTCACTCTGGATAAAAGCGTCTGCTAAATGACTGTAATGTAACGTAAATGTAGTTGAGATGCAGGCTAAATTGTGTGTATAACCGGTTCCATTTGCTTAAATACACATCTAGATGTATAGTTTAGCATTTTCCCTACATAGTAAAAACACAATGGAATTTATTTAAACTTAAGCCAGATTAAGGTTAGTGACCAAGTTCAATTGTAACATGCTTTAATAACGTTAGGTAATATAAATGTTTATATGCAAAATGCACTTAGAAAGGACAACAATTGAAAGGTCTTTCATGTCATTCAGGAGGTTATCAATAAATGCAGCTGGAACGTCAGATCACACAGATGATTTCAGTTAACAAAATAATTAGGAGCAGAAGTTGGCATGAAGTCCAGGAACAGAAGAGGCTCTGCTTTTAGGCCTTTGCAGAATAAATAAAGCTGTTTATCTTTTACGGAGCCACAGAACCACAAAACTCTCAGCCCAACACCACTGGATCAGGCCGCAAATTCACAAAAGCCCAGAGATTTTCTACTCAAGACGTTTTCTGTTTGCTTTTATTTAGTTTCCTTTTGATTTGTTCTTTGTACACATTGTGCGTCAGATGTTATTACTGTTATTACTATTTACAAACACTAACATCAAAAGAAGTGGAACAATTACACAAAACCCAAATTCACTGTTGCCGGGACACAGATGGACACATTTCAGCCAAAATAATGAATAAAAAAGGAAGGAGAAAAAAAGAAAAAGAAAACAATTCCATCCAATCCCTTCTTTCTACTCATCCCCATGTAACCTACAATTTTCCACTACTTAAAAATTCTGTTTCATCTCCAAAATTAACTGGCAGTTACACAATAGTTCTTTCATTTAATTGATCCCAAACTCTCTCTCGCATTTTCTCTCTCTCGACCACTCTCGCTCTCGCTCTCTCTCTCTCTCACTCACATGCCCCCCTTTCTCTCTCTCTCTCGCTCTCTCTCTCTTTCACTCATTTTCCCTTTCTTTTCCCCCTCTCCCTCTCTACCTCTCTATCTCTCTCTCTTCTCTTCTCTCCATCTTTCCGAAGGTTACAGTGGGCTGCCTGCATTTGGTTTACTTTGGGATCTAATTTGGCTGCAGTACAAAGCACCAGGACACACGCACACGCACACGCACACGCACAAGCACACACACACACACACACACACACACACACACACACACACACACACACACACACACACAAACACACACACACACACATACACACATACACACATGCACGCACACACACACACATACACACATACACACACGCGCGCATACACAC
The DNA here is from genome assembly GCA_022702515.1 of Ilyophis sp. 1 JC-2022. Taxonomy (NCBI): domain Eukaryota; kingdom Metazoa; phylum Chordata; class Actinopteri; order Anguilliformes; family Synaphobranchidae; genus Ilyophis; species Ilyophis sp. 1 JC-2022. The sequence continues at coordinate 66,258,484 of CM040406.1, read as the reverse complement.
AATCTTTTTTAAGTGTATGGTCCACTCCTGTGTGTTGGGGACACACATAAGGGGTGTTATAACCCTTCAGTTCACATGTACCCCCCCCCCCCCCCCCCTCTCTCTCTCCTCTTTCTCTCTCTCTCACTGCCCTGTCTCTTCAGATCAGCTGATTATTCACATGTGTGCCGATAAAGGAGGCTCTGCCCCGCCCAGCTATATTTCTCCCACAGAAATCTGAGAGCGGCTTTTCGCTGTTTTTCTCTTCTTTCTCTACCACTGTCCCGTTTCTGCCTTATAGGGACTCACAACACACACACATACACACACACACAACACATACATTCACATGTACCCCCCCCCCCCCCCCCCCCCCTCTCTCTCTCCTCTTTCTCTCTCTCTCACTGCCCTGTCTCTTCAGATCAGCTGATTATTCACATGTGTGCCGATAAAGGAGGCTCTGCCCCGCCCAGCTATATTTCTCCCACAGAAATCTGAGATCGGCTTTTCGCTGTTTTTCTCTTCTTTCTCTACCACTGTCCCGTTTCTGCCTTATAGGGACTCACAACACACACACATATACACACACACACACACACACCCACGCATACACACACACACACAACACATACACACACACACCCACGCATACATACACACACAACACAACACACACACACACACACCCACGCATACATACACACACAACACATACACACACACACACACACACAACACACACATACACACACATATATACAACACACATATACACACACACACACACACACAACACATACACACACACCCACGCATACACACACACACAACACATACACACACCTACGCATACATACACACACAACACAATCACACACACACCCACGCATACACACACAAAACATACACACACAACATAATCACACACACACACACACATGCCCACACAACACACAAACACACGCACACATCCACAGGCACACACGCACACATAGACACACAAACAAACAAATATACAATTTACGTCAAAACATGCGCACATTTGCGCAGACTATGACTCATTTTTGAGACTGTGGGAATTTGGCGACTCCGATGGCGGGGAAACTGGCAAACACCTCTTTTATGTACGTACGTGTTTATGTACGTATGCACCGTTTATACGTGAGGCCCAAAACCTACTAAACTATACACTTATACAGAATATATTACATACATTATCCAGGCTACCCGAAAATAAAAACATGAATACCTTGGAAAAACAGAACTCCTATTTCTCCCATCAAAGGGTTCCACACAGGTCCACACGGGCCCCCACACGGGCCTCCACACGGGCCTCCACATGGGCCTCCACACGGGCCCCCACACGGGCCTCCACACGGGCCCCCACACGGGCCTCCACACAGGCCTCCACACGGGCCTCCACACAGGCCCCCACACAAGCCCCCACACAAGCCTCCACACAAGCCTCCACACAAGCCCCCACACAGGCCTCCACACAAGCCTCCACACAAGCCCCCACACAAGCCCCCACACAAGCCTCCACACAAGCCCCCACACAAGCCCCCACACAGGCCTCCACACCCAAACATTACATTTATCATTTATATTATTTTCAGTGGGTGAAAACTCCCATGTGACTTTTCAAAATGAGTTTTTCCACTTTCAGGTCTTTGTCCTGCTTGTTAGCACTTTCTTTTGCGGCATTTGAGTGTAAAACACTGAGCCTTTTGGGGCATTATAACGTCAAACTACAGAACGCAGTTTTCAGTATTCAGTGTTCAGTATGCAGGATTCAGTATTCAGTGTTCAGTATGCAGGATTCAGTATTCAGTATGCAGGATTCAGTATGCAGGATTCAGTATTCAGTGTTCAGTATGCAGGATTCAGTATTCAGTATGCAGGATTCAGTATTCAGTGTTCAGTATGCAGGATTCAGTATTCAGGATTCAGTATTCAGTATGCAGTATTCAGTGTTCAGTATGCAGTATTCAGTGTTCAGTATGCAGGATTCAGTATTCAGGATTCAGTATTCAGTATGTTTTGATGAACTGCTCAGAATCATGGCCTCAGTCAGAGAAGAGGACGAAAGGAAGGGAAAAACACCATAAATACAGATGTAATCTGGAATAACAGTGGAGAGAAAAAACTATCTCAGTTATCTTGGAAAAGTGCAAGCTTGTTAAAACCCTCGGTTTTCTCATGAGCGGAACATGTCCCCTGTCCCCACGGGCCCTCGATACCTGCGTATGAAACCCATTATAATTATTTCTGGAGGAGGAGTGAGCTGGAACCGGTTTGGTTCGGGTGCTTACGATTCACAGCTATTTTTTAACCAGGGCTCTTGGTGGGAAAAATACTGTTGCCCAAAGTCGCTGTTCCCACAGTTAGGCCACGGGAGCGAGAACGAGAGAACGAGAGAATGAGAGAGAGCGAGAAAGAGAGCGAGAGAAAGGGGAAAAAATAACATGGGCCAAGGGTCCAGAGAGCTGTGATGCAATGTTTCTCACACACCAGCTCACAAATGCATCCATTTCTCAGAGAGACAGAGAGAGAGAGAGAGAGAGAGAGAGAGAGAGAGGGGGAGAGAGAGAGAGAGGGGGGGGTTATGTTTGTGTGTGTGTGTGTCTGCGTGTCACTAATGTATGTTGATATATGCTTATAAAACCAACATATTTACTACTCTGTTTTCTGAACATAATCTGTCATGCTATGTTCAATTTGAATGAAGACGGAGAGAGAAGAGAGAGAGAGAGAGATAGAGAGAGCAAGAAAAAGATAAAGACAGAAACAGAGAGAGAGAGAAAGACAGAAATAGAGAGAGAGAGAGGTGATTTCTCACAAGATCGTTGTGCTCTGGTACAGTCCTACGCTCCCGTTCCCACAGCGCGGCTCCCATAGCCCGCGGCAGATCCTCCATCCATATCACCGCCATGGAGGCAAACTGGCCCCAAACAGCTCTCTGTTTCCCACCTTAAAAACTCAATTATTAACTCTGTTACTACAGAACCACCGTAAAATAATACAGCAGCTTTCTAAAAAATCCACAATGACTCCAAGGCCGGAATTACACCAGGAGCAGCGTGGACGTGTAGCGAGCAGCGTGGACGTGTAGCGAGCAGCGTGCGGCGTGCGCTTCCTTTCGGCGCCCAGGCGAATGGGATATTGCTTTTATACCAGCTGTATCACACCGACAGCCGATCAGCATTGCCTTTCATCTGCTTTGACCTTTGACCTATGGGTCGCTGATGACACATGGCTGCCTGGAGCACTGATGGGGTGCAAATATGTTCACCCCTGGAGGATAAACCCCCCCCACAAACAACGGTGGGATGGGACCACCTGTGGGCGACAGCGAAAAACACATCATAGGCTCCAACCTGTAATGTCTCACCCCAGTGGATCATTTTAAATTCCTAAACCATTCCCAAAATATTATGGTAAATGTAAATTTGCCCCATTTTCTGGTTTTCCTCCCTTCAATGTTTTTGAGGTTAAGAAACTTTACAGGAAAGAAAAAAAGCTTTTAATTTTTTCTTTTCAAAAAAGTATTTAAAATGTGGACAGTTGACTTGCTATTTCAATGTTCCAACAATATTCCATATTATTAAAATGTTATTGCCACGTACGTATGTAATGTTTTTTTTTCTTGCAATACGACTGAATTTGTTAACCATCATAGGATGTACACAGCAAGCTTGTATGTGCTTAGAACTTTTTTGTTGAACAAAAACTTATTTTAAACTTCAAATATATTCTAAGACTGTGGAACATTCTCGCCATGTCATTCCACAGCTGAACCGGAACCAGAACGATCCACAACGTTCTTGGAACATTTCATATTAGGCGGATATATGGCCAAAGGAGCACTTACAGTGACTGGATCTAATGACTGAGCCTCATTGGAACCTTGACCTCCATGTCTTTTGCCCAAAAAACGCCCTTGCCACAATATCGTCATAACAACACAAGCACACTTTGGTAGTCAAAACAGCTACAAGGAAGTAAGTGTATGCTTGCCAAAGACAGTTTGTGTTTGCTTGCCAAACCCCAGACAATGAAAGTAAAGATTCTGCAAAGTCTGCTATTGTCACGTCCCACGTGCCTGTTACCTGGTAACAGGTACTGATGGTGGAGGCGTGGCCAAACTAGATTGGGGAGATTTTCTGCAGCTGGTAGGCAAGCTATAAGGCCCGGATGGCCAAAGCACTCTCTCTCTGTCTCTGTCTCTGTCTCTCTTTCTCACCACACAGACATTTTTGTTTGGCTGCATTTATTTTTGGTTTACAACACACTACTACGTGTTTATATACTCACCCAGCACACATCCACACCGACATTTACGGACTTCCACTCCACACTCATTTTGTACATACATCTTTGTTTTTTTAATTTAAATAAATAATTTTGTTATTCTTTCAATCACCGCTTTTCTGAATCGGTGATTTAATGGCTTTGTGCCAGTCGTTACATGATTGCGGGGGCTCGTCCGGGATGTTTCTGGATAAGAAATGTTGTTGACAATGACATCATCGCATGTAAGTGTTTGTGGGCGCCCTCCCGTGCATTGATTTGCGCAGACCATAAGGAGACGTTCTGATTGGATGCAAAGTCTGGTGTTTTCAACGTTTGAATACACGCTGCTTTGAGTGCTGAAAATGTAAGTTGCATCAAGCATAAGAAATTAAACATTCTGCTTGAGTGCATACGTGGCTCTCTGGTGTGTACTTTCGGTTTGCTTAAAGTAAAACGTTTTCTAGTGTTAACGACGGGTACAGAGTGTTTCCGTGTTTCACTGTTTTTGTCTGTCCATGTGGGGTGCTCGAATAATTAGTGTTTTTACTCTATGGCTCTATGCTTTCTCTTTGCTGTGGTCACCAATTGAGGTCGGTGGGAGTTAGTGTGCTGTGTAATCCGGACAAACATAAAGGCTTTGTTTTGTTTTTGAGTGTGATTAATACCCCTGACAGGTTTTAGCGACGGTTTTCGTTTAGGGATATTGTTCCGCAAATTTGAATACCAGTTTTTTTTTTTTTTTTTTTGTGACCAAACGGCTGAAGGTATTTGTCCTGGGACCTGGGTTCACTTCCGTGTTTTACGCACAATCTATCAACTGGAATCTGTGCATTGTGATTAAATTATCCCTCTGTAATGTCACACAAAGACTAGGAATGCAGTTAGTGTAAGGATGGGGTTGCTCTATTCGGTTGTTTGTTCACCTTGCACTGTGCCTCTTGCTCTTACCCTATATTCTCCAGCTGCACAGGAGAGAGTCTAGCATCTGTTTACATCTCTCTGTACATTATGTCATTCAAATCAGGCTTTCCCATATCGAAATGTAATATACTGCAGTATATTTGAAATATACTGTGAAGATCATTTTGATATATTTACAATATACTGCAGTATATGTTTTTTCCATAAGGGTTTGGTAAAAGAAAAAGTAATGAAAATACTGTGGCATGCTGGGAAACGCCCAGCTGGGTCTTCAGTGCCAGCCCTTTAGTGGAAAAGACACTTTAGAGACCAAATCTTTTAGCCCACGGCACCCAGAACACTGTGACCCGCCACTCACCTGACCACAGGTGTGTCACTCACCTGCCCACAGGTGTGTCAATGCAGCCAGCATTGGCCAAGCATTAAAAATCTCACCCACAATTTCAAGCTGGGTGATAGGTACATAGTATAGGTGCATAGTACAGGTGCATAGTATAGGTGCATAGTATAGGTACATATAATTGTACCCCTATTGTACTTTGTTACTTAAAAAATAAAAATGTACCTTTATTTCTTATTGTGTAAGACAGGGTACATATAATTGTACCCCTATTGTACTTTGTTACTTAAAAAATAAAAATGTACCTTTATTTCTTATTGTGTAAGACAGGGTTGGGAATTTGGGGTTTTCTTCTTTACCAGAAAGGTACTTTTTTTCCCTCTCCCCTCTCCATCTCTCTCTCTCTCTCTCTCTCTCTCCCTCTCTCCCTCTCTCCCTCTCTCTCTCTCTCGCCCTCTCCCTCTCCCTCTTCCTCTCTCTCTCTAACCCCCCACCCTGGCTCCTAAGGTAGTCCTGGCATCAAACCAAATCCACTGACATTGATTTGCATCTGAAGCTGGCACGGACAGACAGAGAGCTCACACATGAGCCGGTGGTGCCGATGAGTGAGAGAGAGCAAACGCAGGCCTGCCTGGCTCCTCTCCAACACTGACACAAGCACACGGAGTGGCCACAGGTGAACATGTCTGTTCCATTACCTGAGAGACGCCAGGGCTGCTGAGGAATGGACAGATACAGCCTCAGAGGGAACGCCGTACTCAAGCCTGGGCTGCCGGGGGAAGCTGAAGATTAAAATAGATTCTGAACACGGAGAAATGGAGGGGTGGAGGGATGGAGGGGTGGAGGGATGGAGGGATGGAGGGGTGGAGGGATGGAGGGATGGAGGGATGGAGGGGTGGAGGGATTGAGCTGATCAGCTGGGACGGGAAAAGCCTGCATTTCAGATGGCACATGCAGCATGAGATTAGAAATAAAGCAGTGTGTGTGTGTGTGTGTGTGCGTGCGTGCATGCGTGAGCAAGTGTGTACGCTTGTGTGTGAGTGTATGTGTGGTGTGTATATATGCATGTGTGTGAGTGTATGTGTGGTGTGTATATATGCATGTGTGTGAGTGTATGTGTGGTGTGTGTGTATATGTGGTGTGTGTGTGTGGTGTGAGTGTATGTGTGGTGAGTGTGTGTGGTGTGTGTGTATGTGTGTGAGTGTATGTGTGGTGAGTGTGTGTGGTGTGTGTGTATATGTCGTGTGTGTGTGTGTGGTGTGAGTGTATGTGTGGTGAGTGTGTGTGGTGTGTGTGTGCATGCGTGTGTGTGTATATGTGTGGTGTGTGTATGTGTGGTGCATGTGTATGTGGTGTGTGTGGTGTGTGTGTGTGTATATGTTCATGCGTGTGAGTGTATGTGGTGAGTGTATATGTATGTGTGAGTGTATATGTGTGCATGTGAGTGTATATGTGTGCGTGTGAGTGTGTGTGAGTGTATATGTGGTGTGTATATGCATGTGTATGTGGTGTGTGTGTATATGTGTGTATGTGTGTGTATATGTGTGTATATATGTGTGTATATGTGTGCATATGTGTGTATATGTGGTGTATGTGAGTGTATATGTGTAAAGACCACACAGTGTGTAGAACTATGTGTACCTGGTGCATCAAGGGGAGGATCTAATTAAGTACAAGGAACCAATCAAGCAACCCTGACCAATTAAATACAGCCTGACGTCGACCAATGGTGACACAAAGCCTGCTGGGTCCTGCTACTGGTCATGACTAACTAACAGCATTGCCCCTTTCACATAGATCTTACTTATTTTTTCATCTATTCTATTTTTTTGTGTGGAATTTAACATTTTAAACCCCGTTTCATTTATTTTCTGTTCATAATTTTTTTTTGTTTAAAAATTTTTTCCAGTGGAAAATATCTTTAACACCCGAGCAAAAATTCTCTCCCCTTTTACCGGAATGAAATGTAAGTCCTGGAGACTGTGTTTCCTTTCTCCGAACCCTGTCTGTTTTTTTTTTTGACTGGGTTCTGGGATGGACACGGAAAGCCCTGCGATTTGGGCAGAACGACAGAGTCTCTCTTTAGAGAGAGAGAGAGACTCAGGCTGGTGGAGGTCCCCCACATCTGTCTACACTTATAAAAGAACAGAACATTATGCCTTTTTCTGTGTGCCAGCTTCAGAAAAAAAAAACTTTTAAAAAAAGAGGGACAGCGTCCTGGTTTCAGTTTAATTCAGTGTAGATTTGAGAAGCCGAGCGGAGGCACGTGGGGAGTGGTATTAAATAAGTGTTTGCATGAGAAATGTGGCTATAGAATGCAGAAAGGGGGGCAAATATATTGTTAAAAAAAGGCTGTGTGTTTCCACTCAGGGATAATAAAGAAGAAAATGTGATGTCACCAAACAGAGAGGAGCTCCACCAATCATAGATTATGTTGGTAAAAAACCAATAGAATAACGCTGATAGTGATTGGTGGATAAAGTCTACTTTCTGGTAATTCCCACAAGTTTAAAATTATAATTTTTTTTATTTATAATTTGGTGCCCAACAGGGGCCTGTATATATCCAATTCCCACCCCAATTTGGAATATCCAATTGTCTCCCCAAACCCAGTTCATGAAACAACCCCACTGCACTGGACACAGATATCTTACCTCAGTGCAAACATACGGCTTTCCTTCAAAACACGTGGCTCAACCACTGGTGCACCCCAATACTCGAAAAATGCACCCTCTTTTCCTCCACTACCACCTCCTCTCCTCCGTGCCCCAGAAACAGATCATGGTTTAATCTAATGTTGCTTATTGCATCTTTTATGTACGTATTAATGGTTACATATTAATGAGTGTTTCAACACAAACCACAATGTCAGGTACATTGTGTACTGTTCATACAAATACTTGTACTCGAAACGTTCAGGCAGTTTTGCATACTTCCGGGTACGAGAGGAGTGGTAAGTGGGTGAGTGGAGGAAAGGAGGTGGGGAGTGACGAATATTGGGACGCACCCCACTTGTTTCTCGCTACGCACCATCAGCAAACTCGCACAGAGCGGAATCGAAGGAAGACCGCCCTATGCAGTTGTAGGTATTTCCCACAAGTATCCTGAATGTATAGCCAGAAAGTTTCAACCAATCACAATAAGTGTTGTTCTGTTGATTGTCACCAATGTTCTCTGTTATTGGTGGAACTCTCTAGTGTTAGTAAGGTGATATCACTATGGTCTTATCTTTATGGCAGTGTTTGGAATGGCTCCCTATATGCTTTATAGTGCACTATTTAGAGAGTCAGCCATTTTGTAGGATTTCCTAATTCTCAGTGTTCTAAATTGAAACTTTGGAAATCATCGAAACGACCAATCCCCTAAATAGTGCACTATAAAATGTATAGGGAGCCATTCCGAACGCAGCCTATCTTGTTATCCTCGCTTCCACTTGGCAATGTTAAATCAAGTGAATCCTTTGTAAGTGACACTACGGTGGCCTGCTGGGGCCAGCTCATACATAATTTTGTGAGATTGTGAGATTAGTGATTGTGAGGACCTGGCGCTAAGATAATAATGCAACAAGAGATCGTTTTTGGGCCATTTGTTAGGATTAAAAGGTTAAAAAAAGGTATATCAAGTATTTATTTATTTAAGTATTTATCACGTTTTTTTTCTGATAAACGCAATCCACAAATCCAAAGACAACACAAAGATGTGCCAAGAGAATGGCTGAACACTTGTGGGAGAAATAATCTTTGCGATTTCAGCTGTGGAGGCTGGAGAGGGTCTGGAGGCAGTTTCCAAAATGTGGTCGAGGCGCACTGGCGGGTCATGGGAGGGGTTGTGGTGGATCACGATATACCCACGAAAACACATTTTATACCCTTTTCATAGACTTTCACTCGAATCTAACTATATACGTACAGCATGGACGAGCGTAGCACAGCAGTGCTCGTTCTGCAGGCAGACATTCTGCTCATTTTCATATTTGACCTCATCTCAGGCCACACATTAATATGGAA
>CM040406.1:66138944-66243944 GCA_022702515.1 Ilyophis sp. 1 JC-2022 | reverse complement strand
TTGAGGCCTGTGGGTTTGTATGGACATGTATCTTGAGGCCTGTGGGTTTGTATGGACATGTATCTTGAGGCCTGTGGGTTTGTATGGACATGTATGTTGAGGCCTGTGGGTTTGTATGGACATGTATCTTGAGGCCTGTGAGTTTGTATGGACATTTTGTATGGACATGTATGTTGAGGCCTGTGGGTTTGTATGGACATGTATCTTGAGGCCTGTGGGTTTGTATGGACATGTATCTTGAGGCCTGTGGGTTTGTATGGACATGTATGTTGTGCTAACGTGCTATACTGAAAATGAACTACCTGAGACTATGCCATCTGAAAACAAAACTTTCTCAGGTAATAAAGAATTGAGTGACCCCGGGGAATGTGTGTGTGTGTGTGTGTGTGTAACAGGTGTGTGTGTATGTAACAGAGGTGTGTGTGTATGTAACAGAGGTGTGTGTGTATGTAACAGAGGTGTGTGTGTGTGTGTGTAACAGAGGTGTGTGTGTATGTAACAGAGGTGTGTGTGTGTGTGTGTAACAGAGGTGTGTGTGTGTGTGTAACAGAGGTGCTGAGTTGTCTGATCAGATGATCTGTAAAAATTTCTGTCACATTTTCTTGTTTCGTTGGTCTTTGTTTCTTTTTCAGGTGAATCGTTTCTTTTTGTAAAAGTCTCTCTCTCTTTCTCTCCCCTTTCAACAGGGGGGCTGAGGGTGGAACTGTTTTCCATTAAACTGGGCCGTGGCATTGATAAATGAGAGCGTATATGAGGATGAATAAGGCCTTCAGCATCATCCATCCCCGGCACGTTTTTGTGCTTTTCGCAGCCGTTACCGTAGCGCCTGAACCCCGCCAACAGTCTGCAGGCGGCGGTGGGATGCCCCGCGCAAGGTGGGCAAACAATCCTCCCTCTCCTTCCGCAGAAAAAGAAAGAAAAGGAAGCTTATCTTCATCATCTGAAACAAACCTAAACTTTCCTCCTCGTATCCTAGTTAAAATGCAGCTGTATCCAGACATCTGTACCCATGTAGTGGATTTGTTATGAAAGCAGAACAGAAGATCATGTTCTTAACTGAACGTTCTAATGCTGATGTCACAATCACTACTGGTTCTAGAACACTTTTGAAAAAAACATTCCAAAAAACCTACTCTGTAAGGGGTTAAAGACAGACGGCCATTTCCCTTCGGCGTTCTTGAGCGGTGCTCCTTTTCCATTGGCCCTACTTAACGTTCCACGGATCGGACAGATCCATCACAATAAATCAGCGATTCAGTTCTTCCATTCTGCGTTTCTTATCATTACAAAATACGTATAATTAGCCTCCTTAGAATAGGCTATAGTTAAAGTAATTAGCCCAAGTGATGTTTTTTTTTTAATGCCGTTTACACAGCAATTTAAAAACTCGGGGGAGTTCTGGCGCGCGTCAGAGTTGCACCCGCCGCCCTTTCCTCCTGTCAGCGGCGATTACTCATGACGGCGGCTGAGAGAACCCAGGCCGCCGTCCGCGCGATCGCGATCCTGCCCCCGCCTCTTTGATGTGCCGGGCAGACACCTTGCCGAACAAGATCCTCCAGCGCCGATCATGCCGGGATTTCCGTTACGCTGAAAAGGAGCTGCTTCAGACATTCGGTGTATTCTGATTCTTCCTGATTCTTGGGCAATTTCAGGCAATCCCAGCCTTGGGTCGTTATCTAAGGGGCGCTTTTGCCTGGGCTGCCTCATCCTGTTAATAAAATAAAATCAAATAAAATAATATAAACATAAAGATAAACAAATAACCCAGAAAAGAAAAGACTGCCGAAAGAAAAGTCGTTTTACACGAACACAAGGGCTGGTTCATTAGGCGGAACATTCCATCACATTTTCAACATTCTATGATAGAAGAGGAAGTTTGGTGCTGAATGTTTTACTACATTGTCCAACACTCAATGTTTGGGGGGGGGGGGGTGGGGGGGTGTCACGGGGCAGGATCAGTGGGGTATGGTATGGCCAAGGGCGCCGTATGGGGGGTAGTTACAGGGATGGGGGTGGCCTGGGGTAGTGGGGCAGCAGGGGCCCGATGTGAAATCCCTGGCGACGCCCCTGTGTATGGCCAAGTTAAAGCATGTGACTGGCCTCTGCATTAAACCGCACAATCACGTGCTTATTCAGAATACCAGCAGCATTCAGTTTAGTCCTATCCTGTTTCGTTTTTTTTAATCTTTTTAAAAAAAAAAAAATGTTCATGTAATGTTGCCGTGCTCATGAATAGAGCCCAAAATGGAACTGACAGACAGAGCTCAAACAATTTCTCTCAATTATTAAACAACTCTCTCAAATATTCAAACAATTATTTCTCCCAATGTCATCAGCACCATTTCAATACATTTTCTAATTCTAATTTTTTAATAAGATTGAGGATCCACACCGGCCCTTACTGGATAAGATTGAGGATCCACACCGGTCCTTACTGGATAAGATTGAGGACCCACACCGGCCCTTACTGGATAAGATTGAGGACCCACACCGGCCCTTACTGGATAAGATTGAGGACCCACACCGGCCCTTACTGGATAAGATTGAGGACCCACACCGACCCCTGCTGTAACCTGTTTTACTGACCAAAATAAGTGCTGGATAATAATAAAAACCAGTGGAGCCTGTGGCTCTCTGGGGCCCGAGTGGACCACCCCTGTTTAATGTGCTACTCAGACCCCCTGTTAAAAGACTACAGCCCAGGCAGATTAGAGCAAGTTCTTCCACTCAAAAGTTTATTTCACTTGTCTGAACCACTGCGTAGGCCTTTTTTTTGTAAATGATATATGTATATATTTTAACTAAGCTTCAAATCAAAGAGGAAAGGATGCCAGGTAAGTCGTTGCAAACCAGCTGTCAAAACACTTAAGACAGGCCATGGACTTCGACCGTGAAATTATTTCAAAGTGTGTTTTTGGAGGGAGCCGATCTGAATTTGTACAACACCTCGTTCACATCACATTATTGCCTATGACCTTGGAGACCTTTGGAGGTCACAACTTTCTTGATGTTTGAGATTTGGAGTAATCGATGACACCATTATTAATTAAAATATTAATATTAAATTGATATTAAAACAGTGAAATGCACAGCCAGGCTTATTCAGTAGGAGTATAATTGGAGATGAAGTCTAACACACTGGAGTTGGTCCCCGGGCCTCAGAACTAGAGTTGGTCCCCGGGCCTCAGAACTGGAGTTGGACCCCGGTGCTGCACTTTGACTGCCCACTGCTCCTAAGTAAACAGGATGGGTCAAATTACCCCACGGTGTCAATACAGTATAACTTAAACTTAAACACACACACATACTGATAAATGCACACACACGTACATACTCATAAACACACGCACACATGCATACACATACACACACGGACATACTCATAGCCCACACACACACTCACACACATACTCATAAACACACACACACTCATAAACGCACACATCCTTACACATACACACACGCACATACTCATAGCCACACACACACATACTCATAAACACAAACACACACACATACTCATAAACACACACACACACATACTCATAAACACACACACACACACACCCACACACACACACACACACACACATACTCATTCACAGGGGGGCAGGTGTGAATCAGACGCCATGGGTAAAGCAGTGGGCGTGGCAGTCAGGTATGCGGCGGCCCAATCGCTCGTCTCTCTCCCGCCCATTTCCAGAGCCGCGCATCCGGCACACGACGAGCAGCCCGACCGGTTCCCAGGGCTAATCCCAGCTCCGCCCGCCACCCCTATAGGGCTCCCTCCGCGGCTCGGCTTAATGAGATATCACATTACATCAACCTCGCATGGCGGGGCCATCCAGACATCACACAACACCTTCATTTCTTTCTTTTTTTTTTGTTGCCCATAAGGCAGAGAAATGGGAGGGGTGTGTGTGTGGGGGCGGTTAGGGTTAGGGGGGTGGGGGGGTCCATTGAATGCGTGTCTGTTAGAAAAGCTTAATATTTAAGAGAACTTTGCTTTTAAGTGCTCAGAGGAATCCTGGGGGCAGAGGAGAACAAAGCCAGCTTGTGGGTGATGAAGAAAAAAGAAGAGAGCGATTTAAACCCGCCGTGGCGATGTGGGGATTTTCCTGAAAGATGACAGTGAGGCAGAGGGAGAGGTAATATCGTGCTAATGCCCCAGACGGGGCAATTATCAGAGATTACAGACAGGTCTCAACTTTGTGTTTTTTTTTAAGCTTTTGCTTCTTCTTTTTTTTTGCTCTATCACTCTCTCTCTCTCTCTCTCTTTCTACCTCTCTCACTCTCTCTCTTATTCTCTCTCTCTCTCTCTCCTCTCTCTCTCTCAGTCTCTCTTTCTCCGTCTCCCTCTCTCTCTCTGTCTCTCTCTCTCCGTCTCCCTCTCTCTTTCTCTGCTGTTCCTTTCCTTTTTCAGTTCTGGAAATAAAAACATTTTATTTTAATACTTTTGGACGTTTGCAGTGAAAGTGATTTTTATTTTTTTTATTTTTTTTAAAGGCTGAGAGTAATTTCTTCCTTTCCGTTGCTATTCTCTTCAGTGGCACGTCCAAAACAAGATCTAAAAACTGGGGGAGGACCAAACTACTGATGTGGGCCTTTGGACTGTCCTGGCGACTCTTTGTCCGCAGATATTTTTAGGTGCTGATTTTTCATTCTAGGTGGGCCAGATTCTTCCCACCACATCAACGTTCACACTACTGCCAAAGCAACACTACTTTCTAGAGAAAATAGCAATAAATCTCACCAAGCCTTTGTCTAATACTATAAACCATTACAAAAGCTGCCCAGACCTTCAAAGACAACTCAACCTCGATTTTCTTTTTTTAAAACTTTAGTAAACATGAAATGTCTTATTTCAGAAGTTTAAAAAAAAATACAAAGAATTTCAGTTTCTGGGACAGTGTGGAACTGCCAGGGTTACAGTTCCAGGAAATATGAAAATTGCAGGGTTTGGGGAACCGCTCGCGGGAATATTCGTTTACACAAAGAGCCGCAGACAATCGCGCGCAGTGCTCTTGTTAGAAGGAAATATATGGCCCATTTCCTCTCCATGAACTGGAGGACGGCCGCACCCTTCAGCCATCTTAAACCTGCCCCAGACCCCGCTTTCCGCCATCTTAAACCAGCCCCCAACCCCGCTTTCAGCCATCTTAAACCTGCCCCGACCCCCCGCTTTCCCCATCTTAAACCTGCCCCCAACCCCGCTTTCCCCCCATCTTAAACCTGCCCCCAACCCCGCTTTCCGCCATCTTAAACCTGCCCCGACCCCCCGTTCCCCATCTTAAACCTGCCCCCGACCCCGCTTTCCGCCATCTTAGACCTGCCCCTGACCCTGCTTTCCCCCCCATCTTAAACCGGCCCCTGACCCCGCTTTCCGCCATCTTAAACCGGCCCCCAACCCCGCTTTCCTCCATCTTAAACCTGCCCCCAACCCCGCTTTCCGCCATCTTAAACCTGCCCCCAACCCCGCTTTCCGCCATCTTAAACCTGCCCCCAACCCCGCTTTCCTCCATCTTAAACCTGCCCCCAACCCCGCTTTCCGCCATCTTAAACCTGCCCCCAACCCCGCTTTCCGCCATCTTAAACCTGCCCCCAACCCCGCTTTCCACCATTTTAAACCTGCCCCCGACCCTGCTTTCCCCCATCTTAAACCTGCCCCCAACCCCGCTTTCCCCCATCTTAAACCTGCCCCAGTCATTTTTACCGTGGACTTGGGTTTCAACCACAATGAACCGGCAATTTTACAGCGGAATTGGGTTTGAACCATCATTTTTACAGCGGAGAGAGAGATAGAGTTGTGTGAGAGTTAGAGTTTTCCAATCCCGTAAAAGTCCCTGGTTCGGCAGGGTGGAATTCTGGGACTCAATGGTAGAACCACTAACTGTTTAAAAGCCGTTTATTGGAGGATTTTCTAACGTCTTTACGAGACAAGAAAGAGGAGAAAGAAAACAATCACAGACTACAAAACATACCTCTTTAGTGTCGGCCATTTTATAACATCATACCAGCCTCTTTAGTGTCGGCCATTTTATAACATCATACCAGCCTCTTTAGTGTCGGCCATTTTATAACATCATACCAGCGTCCTTAGTGTCGGACATTTTATAACATCATACCAGCCTCTTTAGTGTCGGACATTTTATAACATCATACCAGCCTCTTTAGTGTCGGACATTTTATAACATCATACCAGCGTCCTTAGTGTCTGACAATTTATAACATCATACCAGCCTCTTTAGTGTCGGACATTTTATAACATCATACCAGCCTCTTTAGTGTCGGACATTTTATAACATCATACCAGCGTCCTTAGTGTCGGACATTTTATAACATCATACCAGCCTCTTTAGTGTCTGACATTTTATAACATCATACCAGCGTCTTTAGTGTCGGACATTTTATAACATCATACCAGCCTCTTTAGTGTCGGACATTTTATAACATCATACCAGCCTCTTTTTGTGTCTCTTTTTATAACATCTGGGGTAATTTGTAGGAGGGCCCATATTGTGAACATGGCATTCCTCATTTCTTCTATCTCTCTCTTTCACACTCTCTCTATCCCCCCCCCCCGCCTTGTGGGTCTTGCGACATTATCACAAAGACACGCCAGCCTCCCAAATGAAAACCAGTCATGAACAAAAAGCCTTTCTTTCGTTATTCATTTCATCTCACAGAGACAAACTGAAGTCTAAAGGCAAGCAAAGCGGGCATGAGTAATCATAGAGAGAGAGAGAGAGAAAGAGAGAGAGAGAAGGAGGGAAGAAGGAGGGAGAGAGGGAGATAGAAAGATAAAGAAAGAGAAGGAAGGAAAGAGGAGAGAAAGAAAGAGAGAAGGGGGGGGGGGGGTGTGGACTGGGGTGTCAGTGATGGAGTGGCGATAGTGCAGATCTAAAGCCAGTCCATTGTTCTTCCCTTCCGTTCTGCACTCATTCTATTGCTCAGGATTCCTGCCTGCTGTAGATCTGAAGTGCCTTCGCGATGATGACAGAACTTCAAAAGCGCTGCCTGTTTTCACCAAGGGCACACACGCGCGCACACACACACACAGGATGTGATATGATTGCAAAACAGCAGGAGGCTGAAACGGCCAGTGAAACCGTTTTTCAATAGTTTAATCTTTTTATTCATGTGTTTATTGTGTGTGTGTGTGTGTGTGTTTTGTTTTTTTAAGCTGACAGGGTTTTAGCGTGTTTCTCTGTTTCGCTCATTGGTGTTTCACATGAGCCACATCTGCCTCTGCTGAAAACACAACTGAGAAAGAGCGTGAGAAAGAGATTAGAAGAGAGATACTGAGAGAGATAGAGAGAGAGAAAGAGAGGGAGAAAGAGAGAGGGAGAGAGAGATAAAAATGCATATGAATTACTAATGTTCACCACTATGTTATCTCGGGCCTCTTTCCAGCTCAATATTTTATTGTTTTGTTTCTGATGAATTTAAATTATTGGCAGTACCTTTTTTTTTTTTTTTTTTGGTATGCTTAGTTTGTGAGAGAAAAAAAAAACAGGCAAGAGAGAGATAGAGAGACAGAGAGAAAGCGGTCTTACTTCGTTCTGGAAGACTTGCGTGAATAGCTAAATTAATGGTACATTTGATATGTCACTACCCTCTTAAATACACCTGGGGACCAGGTAAGAACGGTATCCAGGTGAGCCCAGGTGGGCAGTGTAGTATAACGGTCAGAGAACTGGGCTTGTAACCGGAAGGTTTTGGGTTCCATCTCCAGCTGAGACGGTGCTGTTATACACTTATGTTTGGCTTCAGTAAATATCCAGTGGTATAAACAGACTGGGTATAGTCACACTGGATGCTAACTGCTGATGCTAAATGTACTGAGTGTGTGGAGGACAGATTCCATCAGAGTCAACCTGTCAGACTATATGTATGTCCCCACAAATACATGAATGTAAGAAGTCTAAACACACCGGGTGAGTTAAAGTCCCCACAAATGCATGAATGTAAGAAGTCTAAACACACCGGGTGAGTTAAAGTCCCCACAAATACATGAATGTAAGAAGTTTAAACACACGGGTGAGTTGAAGACCAGATATACTAGGAATGTCGGACGTAGTAGGCCCGATCACACTGAGTGTGTGATAGCCCCAACATAATATGAATGTCACACATAGGTACCAATACTACACTTCATGCATCAAAGCTTTAATGCACAACTAATGTAAGAGGTCCCGACGGAACGAGTCAAAACCCCAAAAATGCAAGCATCCCCCAAAATACAAACATTCCGGAGAGGTTCCAGCACAAAGGACATCTCCCCCTTGGGGCAGGGCCGTCCCACGGCGAGAGAGTGGGAAACCGCAGCCAAAATTTACAGCCGCATACATCTACTCAGAACAGATACTACACAGCAGTCCGGCACCTGGCCCCTCACAAAAAAATATAGCAACTTTCAGCTTTTTATTACAAAAGCAAGACGTTCTCACTTCAGGACGAGAAGGAGAACCCAAAACACGCGCTCTTTCAGGCCTCACCAATGGGACAGGGAGTGGCTGGGGCACAGCCAGACCCCACAAGACCTTAATGCTGCACAGGGCTTCAGTGGGGATGCTCCTTGTTGTCAAAGTGTAATGAAAGATTCTATTGTTTGAGCCACCTTTTCAGGTTTATTCCTGCGTGTGTGTGTGTGTGTGTGTGTGTGTATAAACGTGTGTGTGTGTGCATAAACGTGTGTGTGGGGGGGGGGGGGGGGGGGGTGGGGGCGTCGGAGGGGGCGTGTTCAAAGCCAAATCGTTTTACTGAATCTTGGCACCTGTTAAAGCGTCCGTCCTTAAAGATTATCAGCAGACAGCGAGCGAGGGGGGGAGCCAAGCCAAGCAATCGCTTTGCTGCAACAAAAAGGAACATAATTGCCCTTCTGGCAGTCTGGTGCTCTGCCGACAAACTGTCAGAGCTCAATAGGTAACAGGTACTATGTTATTAATGGTTAAATTACGCAAAGGCTGCTGTTATTTACTTAATACATGCGCGTACGCTAATGGAACTTTTTAAAAGCTATTAGCTCAGAATACTTCCACAGAAGTTGATGCGCTATGCATTGTCTACAGGAGAGAGGCATAGTCATTGATTTCTTTAGCTCCATCCACCACCTTTTATAAGTGTTATTTTTAAATGCAAGGGCTTCCCCTATAAGGTATTTAGCTTGTAAATAAAATTACATTTTTTTTACAAAAAAACAATGCAATTTTCATCCACAATTTTGTAGGATGTAAAAATATAGCCACTACCCAACACTGCACTACTCAATCAGTTCAATAACACTATACTAAAACAACAAGTACTCAACACTGCCCTACCCTATCAGTTCAATAACACTATACTAAAACAACAAGTACTCAACACTGCCCTACCCTATCAGTTCAATAACACTATACTAAAACAACAAGTACTCAACACTGTCCTACCCTATCAGTTCAATAACACTATACTAAAACAACAAGTACTCAACACTGCCCTACCCTATCAGTTCAATAACACTATACTAAAACAACAAGTACTCAACACTGCCCTACCCTATCAGTTCAATAACACTATACTAAAACAACAAGTACTCAACACTGCCCTGCCCTATCAGTTCAATAACACTATACTAAAACAACAAGTACTCAACACTGCCCTACCCTATCAGTTCAATAACACTATACTAAAACAACAAGTACTCAACACTGCCCTACCCTATCAGTTCAATAACACTATACTAAAACAACAAGTACTCAACACTGCCCTACCCAATCAGTTCAATAACACTATACTAAAACAACAAGTACTCAACACAGCCCTACCCTATCAGTTCAATAGCACTATACTAAAACAACAAGTACTCAACACTGCCCTACCCAATCAGTTCAATAACACTATACTAAAACAACAAGTACTCAACACAGCCCTACCCTATCAGTTCAATAACACTGTCTACTACTCCATATCGCAAACACTCAATACAATCTCTTCTTTTTCAACATTACACCACAGTGTTTGTGTGTGTGTGATCTATGCACCAATATAGCCGCTAGGAAACAATGTGGAGAGACACACAGAGCTGGCCTTGGCGGAAGCTGGCGTGAAATGAAAGACAGAGGCTGAGATGGATGGCAGACGCTGGACTTCAAAGACATGCGTCTCCCTTACAGTACCATAGTCAGGGAACCTGCTAGTTCACTTTAATATGACAAACACACACACACACACACACACACACACACAATCACAAAGCAGTACACACCCACATTCATACACACTCGCACACATGCATGCATGCGCTCACACACACACACACAATCACAAAGCAGTACACACCCACATTCATACACACTCGCACACATGCATGCATGCGCTCACACACACACACACACACACACAATCACAAAGCAGTACACACCCACATTCATACACACTCACACACATGCATGCATGTATGCGCTCACACACACACACACACACACACATACATACATACAATCACACACCAGTACACAAATACACATCCACACACAAACCCAGGCTGGCTCACTAACACACACACACACACACACTACAGAGAAAGAGACACACCCCCATGTTCAGTTACACCCACATTTCCACACACAAACTCACACAGACACACAGGCTAAGATGCAGTACAGATGTGGTCATCACGCACAAACACACCCTTTTAAATGCGTCACGTCTCCAGTGATGACTCATACTAGCACAGGCCAATGATCAGCCAATGAGAGAGGCCGTAAACTTTATTCTGAACCTGATTGGTTGTTTTGCGTGATTAACGATCATAGCAATTGAAGAGACAGTTAGTTAATTCTTAGACGGTTTAAAGTTAAACATATTTTTCACAATGTGTTATTTTATGACTGTCTCATCTTTGTTATGATTAAATTAATTTTATGCAAAATATGACCATTAGAGTATTTCAGACCATGTGTGATTGTCACTCTAAACATTACATTATCATTAGTGTGATGATTAGGTAACATGGTAAAATACAGAGTAATTTAATCATAACAGAGTTTACATGAGTCCACACTGGGTGAGATATTCTCTATCAATGTTAAATGTACTACATCTGTGTTACATGCATTATATCAGTGTTAAATATACTATGTATATCAGTGTTAAATGTACTACAGGTGCAGCTCAAAAAATTAGAATATCGTGAAAAAGTTCAATATTTTTTGTCACTCATGTCAGAAAGTGACTCATATTATATAGATTCATTATGCATAGTGAAATATTTCAAGCCTATATTTCTTGTAATTTTGATGATTATGGCGAATGAAAACCCAAATTCAGTGATATTATAATTTTTTGAGCTGCACCTGTATGTCTATCAGTGTTAAATGTATTATATCAATGTTGATTTTATGGTGATATTTTTTAAATAGTCTATACATCTGCCACATTATTATGAGTGAACTGTACAGAATACACAGGATTAGTGAACGGTATACATCACCATGTATTGATTATTTATTTTGTGTAAGATTATCATGTATCATTGTCATTATCATCTTGGACTTCACATCTCGAAAAAATAGAATTCCCAGGAATCGCTAAAAAAATGGCTTTTTAATTTCCCCCCCACTTACCAGCACAGTATTATGGTTCGATCACATGGAGTTTTGAATCAGCATTATTAATGTTGAGTCACAATACTGACATTAAAGAGATGAAAACTTTCAATGTGTTACAAAATTTAAATAAATAGGGATATGAGGTTTTTTATTATTAGTGTGATGTACACATCACACATGGTATTTAGTGCACTGTAGGATTTACACAGTCTGAGTGTAGTACTGTACATCATAAATGTATATACCATATATACTTTTACACCTGATTACTGGTGTCGACCTAAATCAGTTCCCAACACCGCGTGACTGGACAGACAGGCGGCAACTAAGGAAGAGCTTCTTTTACACTCCCAGCTGTGTAGGTTACGGGGTCCTTGGTCAGACGCTCTCGAACTGCTGACTTACTATGAAAGAGCTCCCCCGTGTGGCCTTACTCCGTTATGACACGATGGAAGTCACCTGACGGCCCCCTCCTCGTCCTCCTCCAAAGACCAACCACCACGCCGGGAACCGGGAGCTCGAAGCCAGGTCCTGGCCACAGACGAGCCACGGCCACGCTGCAAGGTGTCAGGCGTGGAAACGAGAGGAAGACTTCTGGAGAGGACCCGACGATCCGGAATTCCACCGCCCTCCCGCGGCAAAAAAACCCAGTTTTCCACATTTTATTCCGCGACGGAGGGGAGGGAGGGTGGGGGACAAAGCTATTTGGAGACAAAAACCGGCCATGGTTTACTAACGGCATTAAAATAAATAAACCCTCCAAATAATGGGCTCTGGTTTCCGTTCACGCTGGCCCCTGTTGGGAGTGGGGAAATTGGTTATGATGCGAATCTGCCAGTTTAATTGTTGCTGGAAGGGACCACCCCCTGCCCTCTCCACCCACAACTACCGTAGGGAAATAACCCCACCCTCACACCCACCGTTCCCTTCCCACGTCTGCAAGAACATTCCCTGAACCGCTGGGTCCGTTTGTATTTTTGCAATGCCTACCGTGAAAGACGCTGCCAGATTAGTGCAAGCACTTTGGCCAACATTTCGGCACACAGACCGAAAGACACATAAACACCTTCAAACACCTTTTCCCGAAACCCGTTTTCTCGCCCCCGCTTCCATCCTCCTGAGACATACCAATTAATACAAATAAACTGGTATGAAACTCTGGTGTTAACCTAACGAGCCATATATTCTACTATGCTGAAACCTACACTACAAGGAAAATTGAATACAATTTTAATTAGCAATATTTTTGAAAATATTTTCACTGCAACACTTCACTTTAGTCATAACTTGTACTATGTCAAAAAATATATAATAGCGACTTGTATTCTGCCTGGTATCCCAAGGAGGATATCCCAAGTAGCCACCTTGCGTTTCTCACTGCAACTTCCGTCTCTGCTCCGTGAAATATGTCATCCCACCTCGCCATCAGTTTACAGCCATTTGCCCTGCCCTTTAATCCGTGTTTGGCTTTAACATGCATGCCAATTACCGTACCCTATAGTGTGTTAAAAGAAGGCTAGACAGATAAGTGTTATTGCGCAAAAGCTTGGGAAGACACCTTGTAGGCCTACGTTTTTTAAATATAAGGGTCTGACCGCTACCGCATTCTCTTCATTGCTATTATTGCCGGCACAAATGTGGTGCGCAGTTGGGAGATTAGTTACATAATATAAGGCTATCGTTCGTCTAAATCTTCCATGGCGAAAACCAGGTTATTTCGCACCCTGCGTTAACGCCTTTGACTACGTATTATCTACGAATGGCCTTGTAGCCTCAACCAGTTACGTCACGTTTAATAAGCAGCCGGCCGGACAGTAAAACACCTGGCGGTACGCGTCACTGCGAAAATGGAAACGAATCGCCCACATAACCGTACCGGGTGTAAACACCTGTGGTACCCGTGCGTACAGTGTGGGCCCGGGCGGAGCGGGGAAGGCAAACGGGCCCCGGGACATACAGCAACACGCTCGGATTAACTGTTGAAAGCGGTCATAACACACCGCCCTCCGTCGGTCTCCCGTCTGCTGGTCTTGTAAACATCCACAATCTTACGGATTCAGTCCAAACTCAATCAGACAGGCGCATTGAGAAAGACAAGGAGGAGATTAATCTCTTTTCTTTTTTTTGGTTTTTATTGCCACCATCACTTCAATTGACGTGAACAGTGTTTATTACGGGGGAAATGCATGGTCGAAAGATAATTAATACACCGTAGTTACTGACGTCCGTAATCACAATACATAATGTGCAGGTCAACAATGTAATAGTTTTAGCGCACAAAAACTTATTGTTCAATTCCGAGGACTTCATTTAATATATATATATTTTTTTTAACTCAAACGATATTTTAAATAGAACACAGCGTCGTCTTTTTTAAACCTCCATAAAAGCAAGTCGGCAAAAACACACCTTGTTGGAGAGATCAACAGTTCAGACCCCCGGCGCTTCGCTAACAGGTCACAGACGCCGTGTTTTTCTAAGGACGCGTTGGATGCCAACATATTTCTGAATAAAACGAGCGCTTGCTGAAGATGTAAGGACCTGATAAACTGCATGGAAGGCATTAGGGAGCACGAGATTTACAGTACTGGAGTCATGAAGGAATTTTTTTCGGCCGGGCGCCTTCCAAGAACAACACACCGCGTGTCCGCCCGCGTGTCCGCCGCCTTACCACGTCTCGTGTGGGGCGATGCGTGTGAGCCGCAGGTTAGTTTTTAAATATAGAAAGCTGCGCCCTTATGGGAATGGCAAATACAGT
The DNA here is from genome assembly GCA_022702515.1 of Ilyophis sp. 1 JC-2022. Taxonomy (NCBI): domain Eukaryota; kingdom Metazoa; phylum Chordata; class Actinopteri; order Anguilliformes; family Synaphobranchidae; genus Ilyophis; species Ilyophis sp. 1 JC-2022. The sequence goes on along the minus strand of CM040406.1, from coordinate 66,229,595 downwards.
GTTTCGTATTGCGAGGCACAGCACAAATCAACTGTGAACATTTCTTGGCGAAAGATATCGGTTCCAGACGAGGAATATCAAAATAATATTTGCCTGTAAAAGTTACATAAAACTCCCGCCTCACGTCCTCCCTCGATACAAAGCAGTCATTCTCCTGCGTAAAAACAGCGATGGAAGACCACAATAAATTAAACATGAATTATGAGTTATTGGTAACAGTACAGGTATGAGTAGGCCTACATGAAACAACATCACATAGGGAGTCATAGAGGCCCACATTAAACCACAATAGAGAGAAAGGCGTAAGCTAGGGCTGCCCAGCCCTGTTCCTGGAGATCTACCGTCCTGCAGGTTTTCATTTCAACCCTAATTTGGCACACCTGATTCTACTAATTAGCAGCTCAACTAGATCTCTAAATGTTTTAAATGAGGTGTGCTTTGTTAGGGTTGGAGTGAAAACCTACAGGACAACAGATATCCAGGAATATGGTTGGGTAGCCCTGGCCTAGGCCTACTGTAGCCTACAGGACAGAAAGATGTGTGCGCTGCTCAATACGCGAGCGATATATAGGCCTATTGTGATTTGAAAACCTGCATCAAGTCGCAAAAACGTAGGGGGGAAAAAAAAAGAAAAAAAACGCAATAGGTATGTCGTCAACTTGTAACTCAGGTGGATGTAGGTCTACTTACCGTTCTATTACGTTTTACATGGAGAAGAGCGTCTGCTGAATTAATGTAAAGTACAGTGTGTGGAAAGGGTAGAATCTTCTGAAATAGAGACCTCAAGGCCAGCCTGCAACAACTTCCAGTTAGCTAATCGATTAAAGGAACCAAAGTGAGCGGTTATCGATTAATCGTACTGATCGGAGAGGCATGTCAGATATTTGCGGAATGATTGGTTTTTTTATGGGGGGGGAGGGGGGGGGGATTACTTTGTCAGAATGTTTAAAAAAAAAAAAAAAACGACAAAACAAACGAACAAAAAAAGCTTGAAATAGGCGTCTGTCCTTCGTACTGAAGAAATGTACTGTCTGGCTAGGAATTAGCCTGCGATTGGCCAACCCCATTGTGCGGATCTTAAACCAGACATCCCTCTTAAACCAGAGACCAACGCTAATGAGATGCAGGAACGGCACAGAACGTTTCAGACACAAAACAATCCGCGCTGTTTTCACCCTCATTATCCAATTAGAATAATGTGCTTGCCATGCCCGTAATGAGCGCGCGTGGGAGGGTGATAGCCAGGAAAAAGCGCTCCTATTCATGGCTGAGCCATTCTCGTGTTTATGTCTGGCTGCGTTTCCTCTTTTTTCGGATAGGTAAAATGAGTTACGAGAAAAGATTTAGCAATCATATTCGGAATGAGAAAAGGTACGTCGGCGAATGAAACGCAATACTTTAATCATCGCAAGAGTCCCAAATGAACCCCACCCGCCTCCGGCTTGCCAAACGCATGGAATTATCCTGCTTTCAAAATAAGACTTGTTTTTTTCGCAGCGAGGAATTGAGAACAAGCCCCAAAAACAATCCAACTGAATACGTCTTTGTCTCCGGGGCACATTTCAAAGACATTCCCTCTTTGTGAATATTCGCGGAAAGTGATGAACAAACATCCCCCGCCCCCACATGCTAAGATTTTAGTTCCGCCGTGCAACAGAACAGAATAATATAAAATTGTGCTTCTTCGCTGGTGACCGTTGAACGGAGTTGTGTTTCACTCTCAATTAACTTTCCTTATATACTGAAGCACATAAATTAATTTCAGTGCATCTGTCTCCATCTAGTGGACAATAAGCGTCAGTGACACGATGAATACCACAATGTTCACTTAAATCGATGTAGGCCCAGGATGTAGGCTAAATCTAATGTAGCCTATCACACCCGTTGTACATGTGCTCAACTTTCTGTTGTTCGTTGACATAGGTTATTTAAAAGCCCAGTTTCATTTTAAAAACGGAAATATTTTAATATAACAAAGAAGACATGACAATGTTTGACACTACTGATGATTAAAGAAATGCAAGATAATTACACTTGAAGAAGGATAGTGAAAATATATATTTTTTATTGTTAGCTGCCAGCGGTTTACGGATATACCAGGGAAAAAAAATGTGTTGGAACACGGCAGGTATACACTGCATGACATCACACTTTTACACTGGTATAAAAAAAAAAAAGCATATGAAGCACGCGCAGCAAATAAACTGTAAATATCAGTAAAACAGGTAGGCGTGAATGTGTATATTTGAAAGTTAGTATGACAAAAAAAGAAGAAACAACTGATATCTAAATGATGATAAATTCCAGAGTATGGTACTTTGCGGTGTTGGTATCGAAAAACGCTTTCCCAGTTGTTTTTTTTCTCATTTGAAGCAGTGATTTTCACTTTGATCAGTCAAGGGAAATTTGCTGGTTTTGCTACACTTTGAAAGGCACTCGCGTGGCGGTGACGTGGCAGCGCACAAGGGGAGACACTTTACCCAAGCTCGTGCAAAAGAATAATAAAATCACCAATTTAGGATTTTGCAGAAATGGTGCGAGAACGCCCCCCCAACAAACACCCATCTCCTGATGTACTGAAACACCATGACGTGTCTCTCAACCGAAAATACCACCCTCCGTAGCGCGACCGATTAAACCCGCTCTATTGAGGGAAGTGGACGATATGTGAAGAGATCATTTCTGAAAGGTTTTGCAAACACCCAAACGGTAGCATAAACCTACTACAGCAAGCACCCGTCGGTCACATTCTTCCATTTGACTTGAGGGATGGGGGTGGGACAAAATTAGGTTGGGAAACGTAACTGGCAGGCAAGATGCCAATTAGAGGTTTATTTCAATACTGTCAAAATAGCAAAACAAACTAAAAAAAACATAATCATTGCTTTTGTGTTTTGTTTGAAATGTACATAAACTGTGATGGAATAGCAAGTGGAAACTTTACTGCAAATAAAATAAACGAAGCATAGACACGCTGAACGAGGCCAGAACAGACGTTTTTGTCATCGAGTACAAAACCCCAGAAGCGTGTAAAAAGGACTTAGTTCCCCTCCTTCAAATCAAATTAATGTATAAAAATTGTCAACCTTTTTTTAAAAATCAACACTCAAAACAAAATATTTACAATTCTTTTTTTCTATCCTTTCTTTTTTTTCTATATTTTGAATTAAAACATATAAATGTCTGGGGAAAGAAAAACATAAAACAGCGAGGGACATCGACCAAAAAAAATAAAAAATAAAAAATTACTTTTTTAATGTCGTAACTGTAATCGAGTACATTCAGCTAATCTGAGGGTCGTTCTGGCGAAGAGAGAGGAGAGAGAAGGCCAGTGGGGGTGTAAGCTACTCCAAGCATCAACGTTCTCTGGTTACTCCGTTTCTCCTGGTAGCCATCTTCAGGGTAATTCCGTCCGCACGCTAGTGTTACCGGTATGCCAATCAATGCGCTCGGAGGAGACGTTCAGGCACGTGGCTTAAATTTCCTCCATTCCACAGCAGGAGTCAGTTAAAAAAAAAAAAAAAAAAATACACAACTCACTCAAGGCCGGGAAAATGAAGCCCTCCCCTCTCCGGTGAAGAAATATAAACTACTGCAGTCTAGTGTGATGTGAGCATGTACTGTAGTTCCCTTATATGTGTGAGAGAGAGAGAGAGAGAGAGCCAGGGGCTGTGTGTGAGCAAGAGAGACAGAGAGGAGAGAGAGAAAACACCAACCAGGTGGTAAAATATACATCTTTTGGTTGTTTGAGCCAAATTAAATGCTTCATTGCACCTTTACGAAATAAGTCTGGAGCTTATGACAACTCCTCTCACCTACTACAATATGATATTCCCCAAATCAAAATCTAAACCTCTTGGTTGACATTTTTCTCCCCCCTCCAGTGAAAACTTTAAGACTTTCCTGACCAGCAAAGCTTTTATAACTGTGCGACTGCCTAACCCTCGACCCCCCAAAAACTTCATTTATTTATGTTTCTTTAGATGTTCCAATAGTTACTACAGAGCAGGTATGGGAGCTTTGAGTACACGGGGTCCCGCAGAATCAATAGTTACTACAGAGCAGGAAGGGAGCTTTGAGTACACGGGGTCCCGCAGAATCAATAGTCACTACAGAGCAGGTACGGGAGCTTTGAGTATACGGGGTCCCGCAGAATCAATAGTTACTACAGAGCAGGTACGGGAGCTTTGAGTACACGGGGTCCCGCAGAATCAATAGTTACTACAGAGCAGGTATGGGAGCTTTGAGTACACGGGGTCCCGCAGAATCAATAGTTACTACAGAGCAGGTATGGGAGCTTTGAGTACACGGGGTCCCGCAGAATCCGGGGTCCAGGAGAGGCTCGGCCCCGGTCATCTTTTTTCTCTTTTCTTTAACCCAGTTATCCCTCCTTCCAACTGTTCCTATGGCAACCGCACACCTGCCGTCACTTATTCCAAAACAGGAGGAGGAAGATGAGAAGAGCACTTTTTAAAAAAAAATTATTAAAAAAAATCCAGATGTCCTTGACTAAAGGTAAAAAGAACACATTTTTCTTGAATGCATCTCTCTGAACTTGCACAGCGCTTTCTTTGAGTGTCTGGGTGAAGTTTTTCCATCACAAAAAAAGGGCTGGGGGGTGGGGGGGGGGGGTACCCCAAACTGCAGCCTCAGCCCTCTGTAGAAGAGCAAAGGGCGCTGGACTGAGCTGGTTGTAGCAGAGGGTAATTCCGTAAGAAAAGGCACAGTGCATCATGGGTAGACTGTGATATGCAATAACACGCGTTTTGGCAGCTTATCCTTATTGCTTCTCCTGTCCCGCTCCAAAACAAATAACACAAATGAAAGGGGGAAGGGTATAAGGGAAGTTCCGCTAACAGCATAAAATCTCGAGGAAAACAAAAGTAATCATGCAGAAGTTATCTCTTTTTTATGACGCTTCTAAGAGAGAGAGAGAGAGAGAGAGAGAGGGAGAGGGAGAGATGGTACACATCGTTCGTTTCTCATGTCCCAGTGCTAACTGAGTGTGGCAGGAAGGGGGCGGGGCTGTAGGCGTAGTCAGAGGCAGGGACTACTTGACTAGTCTCTTGGCCACGTCGCCGTAGGCGATCTCAATCTCCTTGTCGCTGGGGCAGGTGTTGGTGAACTCTTCGCGGGTGTAGGCGTCGCCTAGATACTTCCAGATGCCCACCATGTCCTTGGGAATGTCGAAGCCGCGGTACTTCTTCGCCACCACCTGCAGCCAGGGAGGGAGGGGAAGAGAAAAAATAAACCTGTGAACGCCTGAGCGCGCTAACGTTGTTGTTTGTTGTCGTGAGCTCCCTTCCCCAGCCTGAGCCTTACGGTTACAGACTGTGGTAGTTATGAGACTGGCTCCCCTGGGCCTTTTAACTCTCTGAAGTCAGAACAGCCTGGTTTCTCACAACGTTTTATTCTAAATTCTAATCCAGTGTTCTAGAACCAGCAGTGATCGTTACATCACGTCAGAACGTTCCGTTAAGAACATTCTAATCACACAATTGTGATTTTACACAAATTAATTCACTTAATTTAATTTAGGGTTAAATGAGAGGCGAGCAGCGAGTTCAAAACAACGCAGAGATGGTTCTTACCGTTCTTACCGTGTCATAAAACACACAACACCGGTGAGGGAACTTTAGAGATAAAGCAGTAGCAATGCCACAACCCAGCAAAACTTAAACCGCTTCTAGCGCTGTTAAACGCGTCCGTCATTGTGTGGAGAAATGCATTAAAACGTGTCAAACTTTACATGGAAACTTAAGCTACCGTTGTTTTCATTTCATTATGTTGCTCTTTCGGAAACTTGTCAACTCACCGATTTGAAACTAACCCAACATTCACTTAGAGAGCTGCATTTCCGTTAGTTAATCAATGGGAAATGACGCTTCCATTCCATGCTCACTTTAGCATCAGTCAGAGTAATAACAACAGGAAGCTCTGTATTGTACAACACGGAGCTTGGAAAGGTGGAATTGCTTTGACTCTTTCTGGCTTCATGCCACATTCCACTGACCGGTAAATCCAGCGGGACTGAGGTGTGCATCTCTGGGCTTCTACTGTGCATAAGTTTAATGAATAAATAAAAAATGTTAAATTATATATTTAACGATATACATTTTAGCCAAAACTTCCACTGCACAGCCCCTTACCAATGGCAGGCTGCCCAAGAGGATTATAACACTGTAAACTTGAGTCCGACACTCTGCTGTAGCTCAACCCTGTTTGCGGTCACAGTCTGTAGTTTGCAGCCACCGTTTATACTCAAAACTTTCAATGTAAATGGTTTCCTTAATTTATTGAGTAGAAGCAGTGTAATATGTTTCAGGGTGTTGACACTAAATGTTGGTAGCACTCATTTTGAGCTTTGTAAAACTGTGCTCACACGTAACTGGTCAGTCATAACTCACTGAATGCTAACATCATAGCATCCTCGCTGAACATATTAAGCTATACTGCATGTACATTAAGCAGTCACTACAGGAATGTTCTGAATAGATTTTAACTTGAGAACCTCTTGAAATATCAGTTCTGTAAATAAATTACTGGTGAAAGTATTTCTTAAGTTTAATGGGAGGCGAATGGGAAGGTGAGTGAGAGTATTGATGCAGAAAGGCACTTACCAGATGCAGGTGTAATACTGCAGGCCTACAGGTATTCTCTCAGGTAGTAATAAGTGAGACACTTCGGACACCTCTATTTATACTAATCTGACAGACTGTGGACATGATGCTGGGACACGGTCTGTGGTTTGCGGTCACAGTCTGTGGTTTGCGGTCACAGTCTATGTCTTGCGGTCACAGTCTGTGGTTTGCGGTCACAGTCTGTGGTTTGCGGTCACAGTCTGTGGTTTGCGGTCACAGTCTGTGGTTTGCGGTCACAGTCTGTGGTTTGCGGTCACAGTCTGTGGTTTGCGGTCACAGTCTGTTTTGCGGTCCTCGTTACCTTGACGATGTGGAGTTTGGGGAGCAGGTTGCAGTCCGCCAGTGTCATCTCGTCTCCGTCCAGGAACTTGCGGGAGGAGACCTGGACGTCCTCGATGCTGTTGTGGTCGATCTCGTCGGGCAGGGGGGAGTGAAGGTACTCATCCAGCTTCTGCAGAGTCTTCAGCAGCCCTCTCTCCAGCCCTGGGGGGGGGGGGCAACACCCACTTTTACTCATCACCAATGAACACGCCTCGTTAGGATTACTGTCAGCCTGGCACAAACAGTCCAGCCTACTTATGCATTTAGGATGGGAGGAAAACAGAGCGGGTAAGAGATAGTAATAATAATATAATAATAATGATGATGGGATCCCAGTACAGAGAGCGCCCCCTGGTGGGGAATCGAACCCCGGGCTGCACGAGGGCGGATTCGTATAGGTTGAGATTCCGGCGTACGCTGGACTGGGCAACACTGGCCGTGTCCGAATCAGCACTCTTCCACACTATTGAGTAGCCTTGGTGAGTAAATAGGACGAGAAAGTCGTTGAGTAGGCGGAAAATTTTCAAATTGCAGTGTACTTGAATCACCCGGATGACTCACTTACTTCCGGGGTTTCGCTGAGTACATTCGGGAAAAGCACACTTTTCAAGAAGTACACAAACATTTTTGTACACAAACAAAATATATTTTTAACCAAAACTAACGTATTTTAAATAAAAATCATCATATTTTTACTTTTTAAAATAAGTTGGTGCTTTGTGACTTTTAATTTTTACCCGTAACTGAAAGTATCCCAATTCTTATGACCTGCTTACGACACTTCCACAGTACGGTTGGAAAATAGTTTAGCGGATATTTTCACGGACTGCTAAACAGTGCACATTAAACAGCACACTTCTGTCAGTGCACTGTACGCAGGAAACAGGGTGCAGTAAATAGGGCTCTGATTCGGGCACAGTGTACAGCATGCAGGAGACAGGGCGCAGTAGATAGGGCTCTGATTCGGGCACAGTGCACAGCATGCAGGAGACAGGGTGCAGTAGATAGGGCTCTGATTCGGGCAGTGCACAGCATGCAGGAGACAGGGCGCAGTAGATAGGGCTCTGATTAAGACACAGTGCACAGCATGCAGGAGACAGGGCGCAGTAGATAGGGCTCTGATTCGGGCACAGTGCACTGTACACAGGAGACAGGGTGCTGTAAATAGGGCTCTGATTCAGACACAGTGCACTGTACGCAGGAGACAGGGTGCAGTAAATAGGGCTCTGATTCGGGCACAGTGCACTGTACACAGGAGACAGGGTGCTGTAAATAGGGCTCTGATTCGGGCACAGTGCACTGTACACAGGAGACAGGGCGCAGTAGATAGGGCTCTGATTCGGGCACAGTGCACAGCATGCAGGAGACAGGGCGCAGTAGATAGGGCTCTGATTCGGGCACAGTGCACTGTACGCAGGAGACAGGGCGCAGTAGATAGGGCTCTGATTAAGACACAGTGCACAGCATGCAGGAGACAGGGCGCAGTAGATAGGGCTCTGAATCGGACACAGCCACTGTCTCGCTCAAAAAAGTCCCTTTACGTCTTCCTTGATGAAACTAACTAGCGGCTGCATCACCCAGGTCAGCCGGGATCAGAGTCTCATTGCTCTCTAGTGAACCCTGCTGGTTGAACGGGTGCCTGCGGTCTGCTTGCTAATGTCTCACATGAAGCATCACCCAATCACGTGCTTCGGAGGGGAGCGCATGCTCGTCTACGCTCTCCCCCATTGGCTGCAGAGATTACAGCATGAACACGGCTGTAAATGACTGAACACGGTGGTATACAACTGAACATTAGAAAACTGAGGAGAATATGGGGGGAGAAACATTAAAATGTGCTTCCACTGCCAGTGTTGGGGTCCATTTTAATTCTCAGGAAAATAACTGATTAATGCATTTTAAAAAGCCTATGATGTTCCATTGGGATTTTCAGTTAATTAACTGAACTTAAATTAATTTTCCTTCAACCCTGTGAGAGTGCAACAAGCTCTTGCTGGAATTTGATTTAATTGCTAGACCAGTAGGGGGCAGTAGACTTTCAGCTAAACCAGGGGTGTCCATTCTTATCCGCAAAGGGGTGGTGTGGGTTTTCGTTTTAGCCCAGAACTGCGACACTTGATTCTACCTATCAATATTGATTCAAGACCTTCCGAAATACATCAGAAGGTGTTGAATGTACGTCAAACTAGCGGCCCTTTTTGGAAAAAATTAGACACCCCTGCGATAAACCAAAACAGAATGTCCCCGTGCAGCGAGAGGGACACTGTGCTCTAGGGGGATGCACATTATGCGAATTAAAATTTTAAAAAGACACTGAAGATCTGCGTGTCACTTTTTGCAAATAGCAGGGAGTTCCTCACAGTGTACTGGCAAACTCCACCATCACACACACCCCTCCTGTCCCACACTGAAATACATCAAAGCTGCTATGGAATGTCAATTCATTGTTCAGATTTCAACTTGTAAATGTTAAAATGTTAGAACTGCATATGGAGTCATAATGGCCGCACCCCAATAAGCGTAACTTGTCTTAACTATGTTTTGATCTGAGAAGAGAACAGTAAAAATACATTATTAAGAAGAAGAAGAACAGGCCCTTCAGCCTAACGAGACATGGGCTGTGTCCCAAAAAACTCCCGTGCTCCGCACTACCGTACTTCGCTATGGACTCACATGGACGCGCATGCTCGCTATGCCTGCTCGCTATGCCTGCTCGCTATGCCTGCTCGGAGCATGGAAGTATGCGGTTTGGGACACAGCCATTGAAACTAAACTACCTGTAGTTCTATTTCTTTACCACAGGAGGGCAGTCTGTCACAGTGAACCCACACTGTTTACATGAAAGTACAGTGTTTGTATAACAAACATGTCACGTTAAGTTATTTTGCCTCTCAGCTGAACTGGTAACATTCCGCCAGCTGAACACTGAACCAGCGGAGCTCACATTCATCCAGAATAAACACAGGTTTGAGAAACCCGCAATACGGCGCTGTAGTTTGGCTACAAGAGATAGAAACTGAGACTTTAATCTCATTACGGGTCATTCACGGTGAAATAACTTAACAGAAAAAAGGGAGAGAAATGCTACAATGTGCTCTGCTCTGTTTGCACCCTGTATAAATAAAACAAAAAAAACAAAACAAATGTGACAGAAACCAGCGAGGACCTTCCAGCCGTCCAGAACAATCTTATTTACACGGCTTTACATCTGTGCGTTTCTGACAAACAGCACGTCGTGTCAATATTTTACCAGGGTGGTGAGCAGCAATAAAAATAAAAAGAAACCTGCGATTAAGCACATACTAACTAACTAACTGACCTCATAACACCGTTACAGTCCTGAATACGCGCACACATATCAGACAATTATAAAAGAGCATAACATTACATTTCTGCCATGTTGATACTGTTCACAGGAAGTATGAAATAATATTTTAAAAGACGTGAGCAGAGTTAGTTTAATGAGGAGGGTCAGGTGACCGTGAGCGCTCACACACAGCTGCCAGGTTCTTCAGAGAGAAAAGCACAGACTCAGACGAGCTGGCCGTGTTTTTTCCACGTTTTTGGCGGGTTTTTGGCAGGGCGGCTCAGGACAGGGGGTGGGGGGGGGGTGAGGGAGGCAGCGGGGTGACGAGCGACAGCGGAGGCAGGAACCGCACGGCTGACACAGGAGAAGAGGGTCCGGCCAATCGCCTGCTCTCCAGTCCAGACAAAAGCCCTGTGTGTTTGTAACCGCCGGCGACCACAGGTCCGCCGCCGTCGCCTAGCAACGGGAATTCTTCTCTTCCCAGCACAGAGTAATTCAATCTGGGAGGCCTGCGAGCCCCCGTCTCCTTTCTGAGCACCCCTCCACCATGTCCCACAGTGGCAAGCACACAAGCACCCCCCCGGTGGTATGAAAAACTGCAATAACAACTCAAGCACCTACCACACACGCCTTATCACACAGCTGGAAAGAGCTGTGATGGGGTGGGTGGGACAGGGTGTGGCAGTGTGGGATGGGATGGGGGTTAGGGGTCGGGCAGAACAGGGCGGGGCACGGCAGGGCAGGGCGGGGCAGGGCACTCACCCTCGTTGGCGTCTGGTTTGGAGTTCTTGATGAAGGCGGAAAACTTGGCAAAGATGTCCATCCCTGCGGTGTTGGACTCAGGGTGTCGGGCCCCCAGCTTAGTGTATCTGCACACACACACACACACACACACACACACACACACGCACACACACACATACACGCGCACATGCACACGCACACGCACGCACACGCACACGCACGAACACACACACAAAAAAATCAGTGATTAAAAAGTGCTTATGAAGTGCACTTGAATTACTGTGTTTCTCTGCCTGCTTAGACCAATCAAGACAGACAGACAGACCACAGAACCAATCAAGAATTGTCTCTCTGGCCACTGCAAGTCACCTGTCACCTTGGCAACAGACCTACAAAGTGAGTTTACCACAGTGTGTTTTTATTTTTAATTTTATTAATTTAATTTAATTATTATTCTTTTTTTAAATATCGCAGGATATCCCCCTCACCACTCCCCCCAATATAAAACATCCTCACTACTGTGGAGATCAACAGGAAAAGGAATAGTTTCATTGGCTGTAATTAAAGTGTAACTGGTAATCAGGTCTGTCTGCCCAAAGCTGAACTGCACGTTCCTGATTGGCTGGGACTTGGGCTTGTTGTCACAGCTGAAGTGTCTCATCAGCACACCTGGGTGCTCAGGTGTGAGAGGGTGGCACAGCCAGTGGAGAGTGCCAAATAATTTGAAAAACGTTAACAGAACAGAACAGACACCAGTAACTCGCCCTCCCATTTAAGAGACTTAATCATACCCAGTTTAATCATACCCAATATTCCTTGCAAAATTGTTCTTGCATACGGGTTGCACACTTTGGAGAGTTAATATTGGGGGGGGGGGTTTTGAACAGGGTGTGGTACAGGGTGGGGAGGGCGTGGTCGAGGGCGGGGCACTCACTTTGGCGGGCTCAGTACATCCTCCAGGAACTCCTCGATCTTGTTCACGTCGGTCTTCACCTCCCCGTTGTAGGTGATGAAGGGGGGGTGGGTACCAGGGGCCAGGTTCTGCAGATCGGCTGGCTTCCTGAACGAGCGTGAGAACACACGCATGTATGTACGTACGCACGGTTTATACTACTGCAGTATACTGTACATACACTTACTCACACACGCATACACACAGGATATACCTTACACGTTCCCCATACACACGCATGTATGTACGTACACATACACTTACTCACACACGCATACACCTTACACTTTCCCCACACACACGCATGTATGTACGTACACATACACTTACTCACACACGCATACACACAGGATATACCTTACACTTTCCCCACACACACGCATGTATGTACGTACACATACACTTACTCTCACACACACACACACACACACACACACACACACACACACACATCGGGCTATACCTTACACTTTCCCCATACACACGCACACCTCTTCAGCAGGGATGTCCACTTAATCCTCAGTAATATCCAAAGCTTCTTTGAGCACTGATCTTATATTAATTATCACCAAAGTATGCAGTATTCAGCACAGGTCACTGCGACAGTAATTATTTACCACATGCCCAGGTGTGTTAATACAGAATTCAGCACAATCCTTCGGGAGGTCCTGACACACAGAAGTTACCATGGTTACGATTAAATGTCCGTTATGAATATTACCACAAATACTAAAATCAATTCTCAAGCAACACCTTCTCCGCCCAGTCAGATTACAGAAAACGTCCCCCTGTTTGCCCATCGTTCAGAAATCCGCTGAAGGGCTGGTTTTGTAATAGTCTCACCGACCGAAGGTACAGTTTTTTTGCAGCTTTCAGCAAAATATACTTTAACTCGGCTCCTCGCTAAAAAAACCCATTAAAATCTGCATCTTGTGTGTGAGTCCTGAGGTCCACAGTCCAGCATGTGATACACAGGTCCTCACAAAGTCATCCTGTTATCAGCACGTCTGTGGGTCACACACAGACACAAGATGCGGATTTCAGCAAAGATACTTCACCTCAGCTGCTCTCGTTAGAAACCCGTTAAACACAGCTGTGTCAATGATTAGCGGAACGTGTGTAAAACAGGCCAGGGCAACGTGCAAAGCAGCCGCAAGCCCACAGCTAACGTGCAGTGTATGAATTCAACTTTTTAGCCATTTTCAACATTTTACCAGCCACAATACCCTTTACAATATAACACAACCTGATTGGTTACCAGCTAAATTGGCTGCTAGAGTAAAACCTTCACCAGCCAGCTGGCGGCAGGTGGCGGATGTAAAATTGCTCTCATTGCCCTGAGAAGGCAGGGTGTCGGCCATCTCATCTCGCACCCATGACCCCCGCTGGCCAATCAGGTGCCAGTAAAGTCTGCCCGTTAAGCCGTCTCCGTCTCGTAAACCGGGGTGTGGTCAGAAGCGACTGCCGAGTATTGACGTCTCGCGGTACAAACGCACTCGCTCGCCTGCGCCCTCCAAAATCAATAACGGAGGGTGCAGCAATGGTGGGCACCGATGAGTATGATTAGCCGTTCCACATTGGGAGACATTTAAAAAGTGCTCAGTTTAACTATCTATCAATAATTTGATTTGAGATGAATCACTAAAGGAAAATGTATTTTAAAAAAACTCATTGAAGAATGAACAGAAGAAAAACTATTTAAGATCTGACTATATACTCTGCCTGAGAGCAAGAGGCTACCTCAAAATATCATGCCATTAAACATTTTGACCCATTTCCTGTTTGGCTAACAAAAATAACTCAACATCCACACCACACGTGTTTTAAAACAATAGAATCAATGACATCAAATTCTGAAAATAAACATACAAACAAGAAAAGCCACAATTATTAAAGTGACTGTACACAAGTGTCTTACATACTGTATGGCCGTGATATCAATTGCTTAAATACAAGCTAAAAATAATACAAATAATCTTGAATTTGAGAAAATGTGTTTGGCAAATCTTTATAAAAAAGTGGGTAAATTAATCTTCTCATGGATATCTATTTTTCAGCTTCCCATCAAATCAAAGCCATTAAAGCAAAGCATGAAATATCAACATCTAAAACTGATGCAGACTACACGGTACACATCGGCTCAGGGGCATAATAGCAGGAAGTGACCTCATCCCTGCGGTATGAGCACAGGAAGTGACCTTATCCTTGTGGCATTGCCTGGGTTGGAGGGACCAAGGAAGGGGGGATGGGGTGAGACTATTTACTCAACAGACCAAGATACACAGCACAGAGGTCCCTATACACTGAAGCGTGCGTTTTTTCCAAGCATTCCAACTTCTGCACGCATCCTGTGGAAGTTCATAAACCCTTCAGGGTGTAAGATCACAAACGTGTGATTAGAATGTTCTTAACTGAACATTCTAATGCTGATGTAACAATCACTACTGGACTGGTAACCGACAGCAATGAGGTTCTAGAACACTCACTTAGAATTTTGAAAAAAACATTCCTGTTGCCGTGTCGACGTACGCCCTGTGCTGTAACGTACCACCGGAAAACCTCCCATTAGGAAGCGGAGGACCCTGCAGTTGGGAATCAGAGGGGGATTGAAGGACCTCGGCTCGGGAGCAGTGTGTTAACGGCAGTCTGCGGTGGGACTCGGCCAGACAGACGCCCTGCGGCTCAGGAAATGGGCCCCAGCCCTGGTCACATGACCTCGCACCTCGCAGAGAGGGCAGCCACTCTCAACAGCGGGCTGCAGTGTAGTGTTATGGGCAAGAAACTGGGCTTGTTGCAGGTTCAATTCCCATTGTACCTTTAAGCAGAGATACAATGGCAGCTCTTTTACATAGTATCCATTAGTACAACTGGATATGTTTTCAGTACCTTGCTGAAAGGTACAATGGCAGTATCCTACTGGGGAATCAAACCAACAACCTACAGGGATACAAATCAAGTTCCATAACCGCTACACCACACTGCTACATGACAGGGCCCAGTCAAAGGGATCTCTGTATTTTTTACTTATTAAATTGCAGGATTTTAGATTTTCTTCGCTGACGAACAAATTAGCCAAATATTAAAAATGGGGAGACACTGAAGCATGTCATTCTTATAGCCACACCCATTTCTTACTGAGGCCAAATCAGCAACTTGGACATGCATTCAGCAACGCCCCATTGGCCAGCTACCCATCTGTTCATAAGATCAAACATGTCCATAGCTTTTGCTGCAGATCACAGAAGAATAGTCCACGCTAAAATAAACGCGAGCTGAAAGACTTCCCATGAGATAAATTCCCGGTGGATATGGTGCCGTTTGAATCCTTCCCCTCCCAAAGCACAGCTGATCACGCACAAGTCAAATAAACAGAACTCTCCGCATGAAGAATTTGTAAAACCGGCCTTTTCTGTCGGTTGTGTGATCCTCTCATGTCTTATAAATTTATGAATTGCTTCCTTCAGGTGATCTAAAGCGGGAAACAAAGAAGGCTCCTTGTGTCTGGAAAATGACCTTCGCTTCGTCGCAGTTCCTCCGATTCAGACTCGGGCTTTTTATTTCTCCAGACTTTGAGCTCAGAGCTGTTTTTGTTCTACAGAGCGCCGAGTGAACCGTAGCTGCTGTTTTCAGTTTAAAAAAAAAAAAACCCCACTGATGACTTCAACGAAAAAACAGGGCTCTGAACTTCTCATGGAACATTCTATTTCTGTTCCCTGCGCTCCTCAAACGCACCTCAGGAGGAGGAAGAGGAGGGAGGACAAAGGTGAAAGGTCACTGGGTGGCAATGCACATAAACGAAGATGGCAGGATTGTGTTTTTAGAAACGGTGGGCGGGGCCAGGCGTACGGTGGTGGGTGTGGGCGGGGCCAGGCGTACGGTGGTGGGTGTGGGCGGGGCCAGGCGTACGGTGGTGGGTGTGGGCGGGGCCAGGCGTACGGTGGTGGGTGTGGGCGGGGCCAGGCGTACGGTGGTGGGTGGGGGCGGGGCCAGGCGTACAGTGGTGGGTGGGGGCGGGGCATAATGAACAGAGGGGCTGTTGTGCGATTCGTCTCCGTGCCGGAGCGAGACTGCTGCACAGGGAAAGTGAAGAATTTATCACTCTTGTGGCTTTCTGGGAGCAAATCGCGTGTGAAACACGGTGGTTGATATTGCGAGAGAGCGGGTCGCGGTTGAAACATAGCGGTGAGCGAGATCTTTACCAGCGCTCTGTGGCAAATCTCTCTCTCTCTCTCTCTCTCACACACACACACACACACACACACACACACACACACACTCTGGAACAAGCAGCACACACACACACACACACACACACACACACACACACCTCTTACTCTCTGGGTGTTCCTATGCCCCAGTGAACAGTGAAGAGTGACTGCGTCTTCTCTTATACTTCTGAGGAGTGTGTGTGTGTGTGTGTGAGGGTGTATGCGCGTGTGTTCCAGTGAGTGTGTGTGGGGGTGTAGATTGGGGATCTCAGCTATGGTATGACAGCCGAACCCAGAAAAAAAAGGGCACGGGTCCTGTGAGAAGCCCACAGCTCAGACTGCCAGACACGCCCCCAACCCCACCCCCCCTTTGGGCGCAGACTGCCAGACACGCCCCCAACCCCACCCCCCCTTTGAGCGCAGACTGCCAGACACGCCCTTAACCCCACCCCCCCTTTGGGCGCAGACTGCAGACTCACCTCTTCAGGTCCACCGTGGTGACGTTGAAGACCACGCCCTTCAGCCACAGGATCATGAAGAGTCGCTGGGAGAAGGGGCAGTTCCCGATGCTCTCTCCGTCGCTCCCCGCCTGCGGAACGAGAGAAACATCAGTATTCATCACGCCGTCCTCCTTCGTCCCCGCCGCGCGTGCGGACCCAAACACGCCATTCCGCACATTTCCACCCAGCCGCGTCGGATAGCTCACATTCCGCTTCCCCGGATATCACATATTATTATGGGACATAAATATTTTGAGAATGCAGTGTATGATTATGATGAATGCTGATTATGATTATGATCTTGATGAATGCTGTGTATGATTATGATTATAATCTTGATGAATGCTGTGTATGATTATGATTATGATCTTGATGAATGCTGTGTATGAAAGGCGAGAACTTCTTTAATATCTTCACGCTTAGATCAAAAAAAAAAAAAATAATAATCTTTTAACGCCCTGTTTAAAAAAAAAAAATCTGACCAGAATTCCCGCCAAGCTACCCACCCCCAGCTGCCACGCTCGACCCTACGGTCTCCGGAAAGACGATCGTCCGTCCACGTAACCGGGGCCAACCCTGGCCCGCTGCCATCCAAACCGATTAAAACATTTTCCAGATAATTCCAGCAAAGTGACCCCTAACCCCAACATGGCCCTGTCCCAAGACAGAACAGAAAGGTCTTTGGCAGTACCCCTCCCCTCTGGGACAGGCCGGCACCTCCCGCCCCCCCACGCTGCTCGGGCGACCTCACCCACCCATATACAGAGGGAACCTCGTCTGCTTTCCCACCCGACCCCCCCCACCTCCCCGCCGACCTTGCGGAGCTGGGAAGTTCTCCAGGACATAAACGGACGGAGTCCTGACAATGCTGAGGCCGTGGGCCGGCGTGTAACGGCCACAGAATTCCTGCACGCTCGGGCCACTTTACCGCCAACAAAACACAAGCGTGGTGAAACTGTGACAAATACTAGAGCGAATTCTGCAGCCATAAATAAGAATCCCTGTACAGAGACGCAGTCAGTGAAGCACACAGCTGCTGACCTGGGGTGCCATCTCCTGCAGGAGGACCCAACCCAAACCCCCGTCCCCTCCTCCTCTAACGGCACAAACTGTGAAGCACAACCTTATCTGTGAAGGACAGTACTTACTGTGAACTCAATCCCCTATCTGTAAAAAAAACAATCCTTACCCGCCTCAACTGCAGCTCTCTCTCTGTGAAGGACAATCGTTAACGTGAGCGCTCTCTGTGACAGGAGGTCTCACGAAGATGTTGCATCATCACCAATTTTTAAAACTACCGTGAAATTATAATTAGTTTTATTCCGTTCCTATTTTAACTGACTCTTTATGTGCGATTTGTTTTAAATGTTTTCGATCTTTGTGAAGTGCAGTGTGTACTGTGACACTCAGTGATTTGATTTGACGCTGGTCACTGTGAGAGACCGCAATCTCTGTGATGAATCATCTCAGTGTGAAAGATAGCCCCTGGGAATCGGCTCATTTGCTCGAGCGTTTCTCCATTCAGCGTCCGCCTATCGATCTCAGGCCATTCGTGTCAAACGACCATTATGGCCAAAGGCCCTCGCCTCATTACGAATGCATTAGCACTAAATGACCGATAGCTTAATGAAGTCACGGGCTAGCGAGAAACAAAGCCGTTTACGTCTTTTTCATGACGCCTATGAGAAATGCATTGAGGTTTTGGGACTTGACCCCCTGAGGTAGAAGCTCTGGACAGGGTCAGAGATGATAAGTGCACGGCGAAATAACAGTCGAGACATTATGAGCGTGAACAGACTGACGTTGCCAAGCATGGACAATGCGGTCAGAGGGTGCATGAATTTGAGAGAAAACCAAAGCGATCGAGTGTGAGATTCACGCTCAGAATGTGGATGTCACTCTCACGCCAACACCGTGGAAACCGCCTCTGATGGTCCTACCAACTCTCACACCAACACCGTGGAAACCGCCTCTGATGGTCCTACCAACAAGAAGAGGGATGGTGAGATTTAAACCAAATACGTTTGAGAAAGAATTAGAGGCAATGAGTTCACTGGTCCTCCTCCTCCAGTTACTGAAATGAAATATATTACATTACGTTTTATTATAACTACGTGAGCTTTTGGGAAAATATGATGAATATATTTCATGTAAAACTATACATTGCAATATCTGAAAGCAGGAATAATGATTGCAAGGCACTGCAAAGATATACTGCAACATTTAAAAGCACTTTTTCAAACGTTCTTTTTCAGCCCTTTATTATATTTTCTGATCTTGATAATATATCCCATAAGATATTAATGATATATAGCACTTAAGGAAAAGCTATCATGAAAGCACTTCATTGCTTCTCCACCAAGAAAAATATCTGCATTTGTGCTTTCTATCAAAGGGCGAACAGTAATAATAATAATAATAATAATGATAATCTTATTTCTATAGCGCCTTTCCCAAACCCAAGGTTGTTTAATGCCTGTAGTATTCTCCACATGTACAATAGAATCACAGGGCAACTACAAAACATCTTGTTTCCAAAATGCAGCCAACATCACTGCGTTGACAGGCCTGGTAGGTAGCCAGATACCGTAGCTACTGTATACAAATTTAAAAATTGACAGGTTATTGGTTACCATGCCGGGTTGCCAATGTGACAGTTTCACATCAGATTACAATCATAACATTGCGATTTCCTGGAACGTCTCTTACATAAATGCCATCAGTGGGAACAGCTGGCTTCAAAAACAAGATTAAATTATGAGCATTTTTGGCAGGATCTATGAGTTGCGTAGCGCACGCTCAAGTGTGGATTTTAGTGATTCACTCTGGATGATGTCATAAGTTGAGCTTCATGCTTTGGTCTACACCAGGGGTGTCCAATCTTATCCGTATAGGGCCGGCGTGGGAGCAGGTTTTTGTTTTTGCCCAGCACTACAACACCTGATTCAACTAATTAACTAATCATGCTCTTCAATCAAGACCTTGGTAAGTAGAATCTGGTGTTGTAGTGCTGGGCTAGAACAAAAACCTGCACCCACACCGGCTCTTTTCGGGTAAGATTGGACACCCTCGGTCTACCCAATGTCATATGATGATGTCATAAGTTCATCCAGACACTTCTCATAGGAGACGAGACCTTTCACACTGCAACCTACCATGGTAATCACTGCATTCTAACAGGTAAGCATATTCTTGCAGGTGTGGAACAGTTTGAGTCATTCCTAAACCGGAGGGGTCACAGGTTCAAATCCCAAAGAGCTCCTGGGCCCTTCAAATCATAAAACAAATATATATATTTTTTTTTTTTTTTTTTAAAGTGTGAATAGTGGATATAATTAAAAACAATAGGAATTCAGCCCCTTGCTAAGTGCATCATGTTGACGGCGTAGATAAGATGGCTGAAGCAGAATAACCTCAGTGTCATGTGTACAGGGCTAGAGTGAGAGAAATAGAGCCTTAAGCAACACTGAGCATGCTCAGATGCTGATAATCTCAGTGGGGGGGTGGGGTGGGGGGGGATGGGCGTAGCTGGTTAGGGGAGGCGGACGCAGATGCAGATGTTTTCGGTGAGAATCGGGAACTCGTCCAAAACCTCCCCCACCACCCCCTACCCAGAAGGCTTTACTTTGGAATGCTGACGAAACCAGGGGAACTCTGGGAGGTTTCGCAAGCTCCCTGACGGAGGCGTTGCTGTTCAGCTTTTTTTTTTTTAAAGTTCTATAAGAAGGAAGGAAACCTGTGGCTCCCAACCAAAACCACCTTTCTTACTGTACCTACTGTAGAGTGAATACACAAGGGCCGTGCGGCACACACCATTATATACCTCATTTCCTTCAGAGAGCTGTGTGTGTGTGTGTGTGTGTGTGTGTGTGTGCGTGTTTGAGAGAAAGAGGGGAAGAGAGAGATCGAAAGAGAGAGGTTATTTTCAATACCAGTGACACCACAGCCCACATCCTCTCCTGTGTGTGTGTGTGTGTGTGTGTGTGTGTGTGTGTGTGTGTGTTTGAGAGAAAGAGGGGAAGAGAGAGATCACATCCTCTCCCTTTACTCATACATACTGCACTGAGCCTGAGGTGGACAGATAGACAGAAGCCTTACAGACAGACGGACAGACACACACGTGTCCGGCAAGCCTCGGTTTCCACACGCAAGGACGCTACAACCGAAAGCAAATTGAGCGAATGAAGATGGGATTGTGGCGACGGACACAAAGAAACGGAGCAGAGGACGTCGCTCTCCGTCCTCCCCCCGCAGTCGTTCCACCTCAAGGTCACAGAGCGCTTGGAGAAGCAATGGCGTCCGCTGAACGGACATGCCTTCAAAGCAGGAGGGCCATGTTCATTTCTGGATTTCATGCCAACTTCTGCTCTTAATTATTTAATTAGCCCAATCATTTCCTGGTTCCTCCCAAGGTTTCTTCCTAGTTACACCAGGGAGTTTTTCCTTGCCACTGTTGCGTTTGACTTGCTCTTGTGGGAGTTTAGGCTGGGTTTTTCTGTGAAGCATACTGAGACAACTAGTTGTGAAATGCGCTATATAAATATTGATTTGATTTAGTAATTCATATTTTGGCTACATTTCTGGATAAGTTAATGAATGCCAGCTAAAGACCGTTCCTGTGTCCCAACATGAAACATCTTACTGTGGCCTAGTCTACCGTTAAACCAGCGTAAGTGCATTCAGCTAATTAGCTAATTTGGCCAGTGTAACTGGTGACAACGTAAACCTGCATACACACACACCAGCCCTGCAGGAATGGAATGGGACACCCCTGCCTTCAGAGAATAAACGGACGTTTCGTCAGTCCTGTTATTTCTATAATTTATAGAGCGTATAGGAACGACGCAGTGGCGTGGCTCGTAGCAACACAGCTGCTGTGCTTTCAGTAGAGGGAGGACTTCAAGGCAAGAAATGCCAGCCCAAGGAATTAGCCATGGTACATTTCAGTACGTATCGGATTGACCAACATCCTCAAGCAGGGCACGTTACATGCTAAGCTCAACATAGTGTTATAACAAGTCACCATGATGACGCAGGGAGAATTCCTCACAGTGGCTGACTGTGGATTCCTCAACCGCCAGCTTCCCTCTCCGCTACGTACCGAGACATGCGCGCTCGCGCTAATAGACGACGCATTCCGCAAATGTCTCGGAGAAGGGTCACAGCGCGAATACGAGTCGCTTGGGCGACTAGCAGGCAGCAGCCCACCACCACATACACCCCACTTCCTGTTTGGGGTGCATGTCAATGAGAAATCAATCAATGAGAGAGATTTCATAAGTAAAGAAGAACAACAACCAAAAACAACAAGCTCTCGACTCGCGCTCATACCAAACTCAAAAACATCTCCATGCAGTCAGGAGGGGAACACATGGGATGATTTCGCTGGAGGGGGCTTATTTTCAAGGAATATGTTATTTACCTCATACGTACCCCCCAGGACAGAACTCCCAGTAGCCGTAGCAGTTGTTTGCTTATATTTATTCTTTCCTGCCCACGCACTATAAAAATGGCCGCAGAGCCCTAAACTATGCTGCATGAATAGGAGACATTGTTTCCCCCTCCAAACGAGCGCCTCACTCTCCCACCCCCCCCCCCCCTGTCACACACAAGCTCGCTGCCGGGGCCCGGGTGGTACAGTATTTAACAAACAGCAATGCAAAAATAAACACAGAAAAAAAAGAAAAAAAAGATCACAGGGCAGTCGCCAGAATCAGGCTCATAATTTGGGATTAGAGGTCACCTCGCCCACCCCCTGGGATTTCTGCCCCTGTCCCCCTCCCCGAGTCCACAAAATGCTCCAACCCCGTCCCTCTCTTGGCTCATGCCCACGGCATGACGCAACCCAGAGGCCTGGATGCATCGCCTCGCCCCTCCTGATCAGCACATTAATAGAGTTGTTTTTCCTTTGGACTTTATTATTTTACCAGCTAGTTTTATTGCCACCACAGGCTATAATCTGCTCAATCACTCAGTCCCTTTGCTCGGATACACTCCGCATTACCTCATCATTATGATTAAGCCTAAATTTAACCACGGAGACTGAGTTTGCTCGCTCTCCGCGTCTACATCCGGGTTCCTCCACAGATTTCAGCGTAGTATAATGGTTAAGAAACTGGACTTGTAGGTTGCAGGTTCGATTCCCAGGTAGGACACTGCCGTTGTACCCATGAGCCAGGTACTTAACCTGAATTGCTTCAGTAGGCCTATATATCCAGCTGTATGAATGGATAAATGTAATAAGATGTTGTGTAAGTCGCTCTGGATAAGAGCGTCTGCTAAATGCCTGTAATGTAATGTCATGTCATGTAAATTTCTTCCCACTGCAGAGTTTTCTCTTTTTTTTTTTGACCTCACTTGCTGGAATTTTGGAGTTCAGACTCTTGTCCAAATTCTTCCCATTTCCTGCTTTTTCTGTGAAATGTCTTGGGGACAGCGCCTCTGTAAAAAGGACTATGCAAATAAAAACTGAACCGAACAGAACTTTAATGTATAACTGAATATAGGCTCAGAACACAGACGAGCCTTAACTCTGTGAATTATACATTTTTAAAGTCTTGGCAGCTACCTTATTTTTAAGCTGAAAAAAAAAAACATAAACATCCTTCCTAATTCATAACAATGAAAATTATTTGTGTGTTTCTGTGTCCCACATTAAAGTGCAAACAGTGCACTGTTCCGAGTCCCCGATGTAATATATCGTAATAGCCAATAAATATATTTACGAGAATATATTTACAGCAACAAGAATGAAAGCTGGTTCTTGTGAAAAGGGTCAAGGGTCAAAGTGTTCTATTTTTACGGCTTCCTGCCATATGCCCAAGCATGTTTTGTGCGAGCTCTTCAAAAGGTCGCACTTGACTAGACAGGCCTTACCCTGCAACTGCCACATCAGCAGAGAAAATACAAACGGAAACACAATCGGGAATAAACAAATATGGACAAAATAAAGGTATACGAAAAGAAGAATAAATGAAAGAAATGTGTCCGTCTGTCCACACTTAAGTGCACTGTTCTTTTCTTTTTTACCTTATAGTATGTATTCACATCCTTTATTATGTATTCACACATAATATTTGCTGAAATTTTTGCTGAAAAAAAACTGCAAAGATCAGTGTCGATGACTCTGCTGGAACAGGACGACAAAACTGATCCACCAGCATAATCATCACATGACCGGCTTGCTTAATCTGGTCGACCAACACAGATACTTTCAATATTAGCTTGACTGAGCTGGTCTACCAGCCTGTCCAGCATAAAACCAGCAATGCCCACCATGGACCAGCAATAGACCAGCAATAGACCAGCAATAACCAGCTTGGAATGCTGGTCTATGCGGTTCTTTAAGCAGGGATTTGACTACATGCATTCATTGATCATCTTGGAATGCTGGTCTATGCGGTTCTTTAAGCAGGGATTTGACTACATGCATTCATTGATCATCTTGGAATGCTGGTCTATGCGGTTCTTTAAGCAGGGATTTGACTACATGCATTCATTGATCATCTTGGAATGCTGGTCTATGCGGTTCTTTAAGCAGGGATTTGACTACATGCATTCATTGATCATCTTGAAATGCTGGTCTATGCGGTTCTTTAAGCAGGGATTTGACTACATGCATTCATTGATCATCTTGGAATGCTGGTCTATGCGGTTCTTTAAGCAGGGATTTGACTACATGCATTCATTGATCATCTTGGAATGCTGGTCTATGCGGTTCTTTAAGCAGGGATTTGACTACATGCATTCATTGATCATCTTGGAATGCTGGTCTATGCGGTTCTTTAAGCAGGGATTTGACTACATGCATTCATTGATCATCTTGGAATGCTGGTCTTTGCGGTTCTTTAAGCAGGGATTTGGCTACATAGACGTTTCATTTTAACACGTTTCTCTCCTCACATACAAAGCCACAACTTTAATGGCTAACACACAGTTATACATTTTTCAAATCTCTGGATTTATGCGGCTTAATCTTCGCCACCGTTTCACGCCTAAAACCACCCCAGAAAGCGACGCACTTATTAGAAATAAGCAGAGACTAGAGCAAGTTTGAAATAATATTCCGGACGGGCTCGCTAACTCTGTAACCGTTCCCATGGCAACGGAAGCAGGCCCTCAGTGTTCCGCGGAGTCCATTAAAAAGACGGGAAGCATCTCTCATGCCCCCACCCTACCCCCCTTTTCTTATCGTACGTACACCTGTGCCCTCCAGAGATGGCACAGATTAGACTATAAGGCACACACCCATTGTCTGACGAGTGATCTGCCGTGACATGGTACTCTCAAACGGAGAGGACAGGGCCTTTGATGTGCAGACATGGCGCTCTCAAACGGAGAGGACAGGGCCTTTGATGTGCAGACATGATGGACACCGCGCCGCCATGCAGAGGATCAAAGGTCTCGCAAGTTCTCCCTGAGGTGCGGTCGGCGGCCTCGCCCAGTTCTGGCCGCCGTTCAAAAGCTGCCCAGACATCCAATGAAATCAGGGCGCCGTAAGAGCTCGGGAATAACAGTGGTGCGGCGAATCGCTCGAGCCTCTCGAGGACGAAATTTTTCCACCACCCGTGACTGCCACAACACGAGACATGTGTCTCACCATAGCTCTGCGGCGTAGCTGCGGGGGGGGTTGTGTGTGAGTAGAGTCCTATAAGACGATGGAGAGTTTAATTCGCTATTAAAAAATGACCCCTGCTTCACAGGAATAACATTCCTCAGTCACTAGTTTGTACAGGGAATATCCCCAAAATGTGTGAGGAAAAGCCGACATTCGCTCAGGGTTTCCCAGGAGAGATTTCATCTGTGAGAACAAAGAGGAGAGACTGACAGACTGCTACTACACTGATCAACCGAGAGAGAGGGAGAGAGAGAGAGAGAGGAGAGGGAGAGAGAGAGAGAGAGGGGGGGAGAGAGAGAGAGAGAGAGAGAGAGAGGGGGGGGAGAGAGAGAGAGAGAGAGAGAGAGAGGGGGGGGAGAGGGAGAGAGACAGACAGAGGGGAGAAAGTGTGGGGGGAGAGACGAACAGTTAAAAAAGAAAAGGAGAGAGGGGAAAATGGTGTGTGTGTGTGTGTGTGTGTGTGTGTGTGTGTGTACGTGAGAGTGTGTGCGCATGCATGTCCGCGTGTGTGTTCATGTGAGAGTGTGTGTGTGTGTGTGTGTGTGTGTGCAGTGCTCCCCTCCCTGCTCTGGGCCCCTCTACAGAGACCAATAGGAAAGTGGGAGAGGGAGGGAGGAAGAGAGAGAGGGAGGGAGAGAGGGAGGGAGGAAGAGAAGGAGGGAGAGAGGAAGAAAGAGAGAGATGGACAGAGGAAGGGAGAGAGGGAGGGAGAGAGGAAGAAAGAGAGGGAGGGAGGAAGAGAGGGAGAGAGGGAGACTATTAGGCAAAATAGGCAAACTATTCCAGAAATGTCCTGAGAAGAGGCGTTGTTTAGTTTCAGAGCGCTGCACGGAGCAGCGCATTTCCGGAAGCACGCCGCCCAACGACTGCATACCACTCACATGCTCACACGCTCACACGCTCGCTCACACTCACACTCACACTCACACTCGCACTCACACTCGCACACACGCTCACGCTCAGCAGTGTGATGTCACAGCACATCAGAGGCCGGGCCTGACTGACACAGTGCACAGGGTGTGGTCAGTAATGTCAATGCCTCCATCTGACCTTACATGGGGAAAAATAAAAAAGCAGAAGTATTTCGCCATGCTGTTTTTTTCACTCCTTTGTATAAAGTTGAGGGGAAAAAATAACTGGCAAACAACTTCAGCAGTGAGCAGAGAGCTTATTTTAGGAGCCTAGACATCTTTATATAGTTTGCAAGCAGCGCTGCTGCCAAATGATTATTCTCAGAATAACAATACACACTTTCCCTCATTCTCACCCTTATTCTCTCTCCACCTATTGCTCTCTCTCTCTCACCCTCCCAGCCAATCACAGCTGAGCACATACACTGTCTTAACTGATTTGTGGCGATGATATCGACGATCCGCCCACATCCGTGCAACAATGCAATATACGCTGCCTGGCCAAAAATAAAGTCGCCGTTGCTCCCGTCATGCATAGTGCCCACGACAAGCCTCTGGAGGCAGTGTTAGTGCCCACTGTACAAGCCTCTGGAGGCAGTGTTAGTGCCCACTGTACAAGCCTCTGGAGGCAGTGTTAGTGCCCACTGTACAAGCCTCTGGAGGCAGTGTTAGTGCCCACTGTACAAGCCTCTGGAGGCAGTGTTAGTGCCCACTGTACAAGCCTCTGGAGGCAGTGTTAGTGCCCACTGTACAAGCCTCTGGAGGCAGTGTTAGTGCCCACTGTACAAGCCTCTGGAGGCAGTGTTAGTGCCCACTGTACAAGCCTCTGGAGGCAGTGTTAGTGCCCACTGTACAAGCCTCTGGAGGCAGTGTTAGTGCCCACTGTACAAGCCTCTGGAGGCAGTGTTAGTGCCCACTGTACAAGCCTCTGGAGGCAGTGTTAGTGCCCACTGTACAAGCCTCTGGAGGCAGTGTTAGTGCCCACTGTACAAGCCTCTGGAGGCAGTGTTATGATCTGGGGTTGCTTCAATTGGTCAGGTCTAGGCTCAGCAACGTTATGCAGCAATAAAATGAAGTCAGCTGAGTACCTGAATGTACTGATTGACCAGGTTATCCCATCAATGGGCATATTCCAGGATGACAATGCCAAGATTCATCGGGCTCAAATTGTGAAAGAGTGGTTCAGGGAGCATGAGAAATCATTTTCACATATGAATTGGCCACCAGATTCCTGACCTTAAACCCAATGAAAGTCTTTGGGATGTGCTGGAGAAGACTTTACGGAGCGGTTCGACTCTCCCATCGCCAATACAAGATCTCGGCCAAAAATGAATGCAACTCTGGACGGAAATAAATGTTGTGACGGTTGTCGTAACAATGCCACGACGAATGCGCGCCGTAATCAAAGCAAAAGGTCATCCAACTAAATATTAGTGTGTGCAACTTTTTTTTTGGCCAGACAGTGTATGAAACATCCTCCATGATGTTGTACACAGCACGCACTGATCTAGGTCACATTTTCAATTTTAGGCATACAACAGATGAACTTATTCACATTCAATTCAAAAGTCACATTTTTATTTAAGTTTGTACATAGAAAACATTCAAATAACTGGATTTTTTACTGAACCAATTCAGGCACCGTGCTCAAGGGTACAACATAAGTACACCTACTGTCTGTGTTCCGGAACACTCTGGCATTTAACAAGTTAAAAAAAACTGTCCCGCTCTCGCTCTCTAGCTCTCTTCTTTTTTAATTTAAAAAAAAATTTTTTTTTTTTAAACCCACACAGGACAGGAAGTTCTTTGGCTGGGGGGTTTATTTATCGGGGGACAGGAGTTGAAATTTGGCCATTTGATGAACAGAAGGTCAGAGAGGGTTGATGCTCCGCTGTCTCTCTGTGTGTTCCCATGGCGTCAGGCCAGTGAGGGAGGGGGGTTGTGACTCACGGTGAAGTCACAGACGGCTGGAACCCGCCACCCCAAAATGGCACGACCAGCAGGAAACAGACACAACCGTGAGGTCATCGATGACGTCACTCTCCAAACACAAGTGATCACTACTGGGCAGATGAATGATTCCAGGGTAAAAAAAAAAAAACTTTAAAAAAACAGCCAGACCGATTCCTTGCGCCCTCCTCTGTGGGATACTATTGTCAGCCTCTTTGAAAAAAAGGGTCATAAAAATTTATTTCTCTTTTCTCCCTGCATGAAAATATGAAAACCGGTTGTGGTAGCCAAGCCGAGCTGAGCCACAATAAGCATTATCCGAATAAGCATGGCCTGTTCTCATCAGCGAGATGGTCTGTGTTTTTAAACTCCGTTTGGTGATCGGTGTGACTGCCAGTGACAGGACGTACAAACACATAGTTTTCCCTGTGCTCCAAATTCATAACAAGCGCAACTGCCGTTTGTTCCAACCCGTCAAGACGGCCTTACCCGAACGTCAGCTCAGAATCTGTCCAATGGCGGCGACCTTCCAGAACTTTCTCAAGGCCTGACTTAATACAGCGGTTGTCCAGGGGGGCTTCGTTCACTTTTCAAATTTTTGAAGAGCAGAAATCTCCCTGCACACTAGGGGGCTAAATTTAGCACGCAGGAGATGTTGGCGATGACGCTGACGATATTGGGAGGTGCCACACCCTCTCCTGGAGCTCCAAGTAAATGAGCTGGCCTGGGACTGTGGTGATGGGGGCGGGTGGGGGTAGCGTTTTACCGAATAAGGAGCTCACAGAGCGCGCTGGTTAGCTCTTCTGCACCAATGAATCAGGGGAATGTGCAGGAGGAAGTGAGTCTTAAGGGCCAGGCTCTGTGTGTGTGTGTGTGTGTGTGTGTGTGTGTGTGTGTGTGAGAGAGAGAGAAAGAAAGATCGAGAGAGAGTGTGTGAGTGCGTGAAAGAGAGCGATAAAGAGCGAGAGTGAGTTAGTGTAAGAGAGAGACAGAAAGAAAGAGAGAGAGAGATGAGGAGAGAGAGGGTGTGTGGTGTGGTGTGGTACTGACTCATTCAGAAGTGAAAAACAGGCCAAAATGAAGGTTCCCATGAAGGCAGCCCAGAGACTGCAGGCAGGAGTTAAACAGCGCATCAGAGACCTGCCAAATCCTCCCCATTTCCATTACAAACCTGACAAGACGTGCGCGGAGAAATAAAACAAACCTTTAAACGTACACCGCCGCTTCATTCTGAACTCTGAACGCTTTCACACAAAAAACAAGAGGCCCGCTCGTCGCCGCGTGCCGCGATGCTAATCTACCAGCACCGGCCAGGGGACACTGAGGGCCTGCCCGAAACGCAGCACCAGAGGGCGGGAGCGGTCCCAAACACCCCCCCCCCTCAGCGCCCCACTGGCCCACGTTTCCCCCGTAAAAGTCTTTCAGCAGGGGAGAAAGAAATAAAAATAAAACACGTGTCTGAAGAGGTCAAAGAGGACGAAATGTGGAGTGTATAAACTGAGGGGCTTGTTCGGGAGGTCTGTAAATCACGCTGATTAAGAACCCCTGACGGAGAGAGAGAGGGAGGGAAAGAGAGAGAGAGGGAGGGAGAGGGAGATGGTGGAGAGGGAGAGAAACCCTTTACACAGCTTCAGTTAATAAATTGCATTCCAATTGCATTCCAACACAACCCTCACCAAGGCCCACCAAGACCCTCATCCACAGAGATGAGGCAGGGGGGTAGTCTCTCAGTCAGACTGTTAACTTTACTATTAATATAATAATATAACAATACTATTAATATAATAGTTAACAATATAATTTAGGCCATATGTACATAAGAGAGAGAGGGAGAAAATATACAGGTATATATAAATAAATGAATAATTATAATTTTAAAATAATAAAAGAAAGAGGACTAGAGGGATAGACAGAGAGAGAAACACAAGAGGCCCATTCTACTGAAAACGCAAACGCATGACTAACCATGTGTGTAAAAAGCATCTAAAAGATATTCTGTTAGAGAAAAACAAAACTTTACATGTTACATATTATTTACAGTAGATTATGTATTCATGGTAACATTCTCGTGCTGTCGGAGAGTTATTATTTTTGCAGTCTTGCAATGAATTGGAAATAAGAAGGGGAAAGGAAGGGAGGAGAGAGGGAGGAGAGAGGGAAGTAGGGATTGTGGGGGGGAAAAGGAGAGGAAGAGGGGGGAGTGAGACAGGAAGAGGGGAAAAGAAGGAGAGAGAGAAGGAAATTACAGTGGTTTGCACAGAGTGGGCAGGGGTGGGGGAGGGGTAGAGGAGACCAAGAGAGAGAGAGAGACATAAAGAAAGAGGGAGAAAGAGAGACAGAGAAAGATACATAAAGAAAGAAAGAGAAGGAGAGGGTCAGACATAATACAGCGTTTAGGAACACCCCGACCCGTCTCCATTCTAGGAGAAACCCGGCCCAACCCCAACGCACTGTAGGAGAGCAAGTCAACACACTTCAGGCCGGAGTAGCAAAAAAACTACAAAATTACAACTGACTCTGAGGAAGACTGCTGTGATTACTGAAACTTTCACAAGTTCAAAATAAATGATTATCTAAACCATGTCTAGTTGCACACCGTTTCCCCGAATTTGTGTGCGACCGTCAACATTGACGATGACGGACAAGTTTTAGAAAGGGACCCAAATTCTGTGCGCTGCAGTCAGTGTCATTACACGGAACTATCATACCTTTATTTAAATTTTCTACGCTAGTTATTATAGTTTCTAAATGTTGACAAGAGAAACGCACAAACTTGCAGCCTTTTCCCAAACTTGGCAACTCTTGAAAATGACCTTCCTCGCAAGGTCAATTCTAGAACCTCCTCTGTTTTCTTCCGCAAAAGAGAAAAAGGAAAACTTAAACAATGGCAGGTTTAGCAGCACAAGTATGGAGTTCCTCCCTCCGGTAGGCCTGGAGTCTAGACAACACCCTGACCACCAGTACAATGTGCCACAATATGCAAACCACCACCTGCTGTTTGTCTGTCTGTATAAATCAGAGACCGCCCCATAATTTAAAGAAATGCATTCTCCATCTCACTGCCAACTGAGAGGGAGATCGACGAGATTGTAGCAGCAGCACCGATATCCACGATGTATCAAAAGGAAGTTCTGTGTACATCCATTTCCTGTCATTATTCTGTTTTTTGTTTGTCTGCTGAACACACGCTATCCTGTATTCCATTAACATTTGTCCTTAATTTTGGCTTCAAAGTAAACACGGACATTGCCGTTTTCTTCACAAAATCAGAGAAGTTTGTTTCTAGCATTTCTAGAGATTGCTTAACAAAACTCTGTAAAGAAGGCAAACACATCGCTTTTAATTGTTCGTCAAAGTTAAGGTCAAATTCTGATTGAATCCCAGCTACAAAATTCTCATTCTCATGTTATTGTAAAATTCTTCTTTTTTTTTTTTTTTTTTTGCATAAAGTCTTTTAACTTGGGTATGAATAAAGTTGGTTCAAACTGCCTCATGTAACTAAATAACCAGAAAAGTTGTATTGTGTAAATTAGAGAGAAATGTTTCTCATCCATGTATATCCAAAAAGTCAAATTAAAAATAAAAAAAATGTACAAGGTTTTATTTTGAGCAAGAATGTCAGTATGTCCGGAAATACATTTAGAAGAATCGCCCACGGGACTGGGCAAAAAGGACCCAGAGAGAGGCGCAAAGGCGTGTCAAAGGAAACCCACATTCTCACAGGAGTCACAGGGCGGGGTGACTCAGAGCTCATAGTGACCCACAGCATTAATACCACAGTAACTCACACCAAGACCGTTTATTATACCGTCGCATTGCAATCATGAGGCATCACTTCACGGACCGGTCATACATTCAGTAACACGCATCAGAAACCAATTTCAAACATGGATAGGAAGCATGTCACTATTATTCATTAAAGGCAGTTAAATACACAGTCCTTGAGTTCCAGTTTAAAAAAATAAATATACATATATATATATAAATTGAACAATACCAGTAGAAAAAATATTAATTGTTAGCAGTATTCAGCAGCCTTATTGGCTGTTTGTGTAGTCAAATGTACACTTCATCCAATCAGCTGCAAGGGAGGCATTGAGCCGCTGGCTCATTTAGCCTAGTTCACACAGAACTGCACACTAAGGCTTTTAACAGTAATACTGTAGCGATGCTGATTTACATACATCATTTCAATGACATGTAAATCAGGAACTTTGCCTAGAGAGGTATATCAAGGCAAATAGCGGAGCTGAAATGGTCCCTGTACCTGTACCTGTCCCTGTCCCACACACATTCACTCACTCTCCATCACTCTAATAGAAAAACGGCACGCTCCCCTCTCGCTCCCCTCCCGCTCCCTCTCGCTCCCTCTCGCTCCCTCTCGCTCCCTCTCGCTCCCTCTCGCTCCCTCCTGCTCGCTCCCGCTCGCTCCCGCTCGCTCCCGCTCCCTCCCGCTCCCTCTCTCCCCGCTCCCGCTCGCTCCCGCTCCCTCCCGCTCCCTCTCTCCCCCAGTCAGAGGTCACAGAGTTGTCTCTGGGGGACATTCGGACCCGAGCCCCAAGGCGTGGCCCGGTTCCCCAGGTAACCAGAGGAATGCTCCACCTCAGGCCGTCGTGTTTATAAGGTCAGAGGTCACGGCGATGCCCTGACTGACGGCATAAAAAAAAACACAGAGGGCAGCGCATTCTCACCTACACCTGAGCGCTGGACTTAACAAAAATAAACATCTCTGAATTATTCATTGTACAGGGATACAAAAACGGTTAAAGGACCCATCCTGCTCAGGCTCGAGGAACGCAGGTGTGTGTGTGTGTGTGGCTAGAGGAACGCAGGTTAGCCTCAAGTCCCCACAGAGGCCATTCTTTCTCTGCGCAGCGCTCTGCATGAACAGACCTGGGTCATGTGTGTGTGTGGTGTGTGTGGTGTGTGTGGTGTGTGTGGTGTGTGTGTGTGTATGTGTGTGTGTTACAGACCGCTCTGCCCCTCCCTGCTTCTAGTCTCTGCACAAGAACACAGTGCACTTTTCACACTGGGCCTCACCTTGCTTCAGAATATGCAGCTGTATAAATGGACAGCATCAAAAAATGTACAATTGTACAAGCACTCTGGATAAGAGCATCTGTTAAATACCAGTAATGAAACAAACACCACGCTCCACGCGCGTGCCACACACACTCTGCGAATAGACACCACTACCACCACCTACAGCACTACATTTGCGATAAGAACATTCAGCAGTGGACTGGAGACGAATGCACAGAGCAGCAGATACAGGCCCCATATCATCAGGCATAATTAGAAATAGAGCACTTCTAGTCCTGAGAGACAGACATACTTCATGAATGAGGCGACTGAGACCTGTTGTTCGTACCTGACACTGTTCCAGGCAGGGTCTTAATTGGGCTGAGCTTGCAGCAGCACAGCAGGTTAGCTAAGCCACACTCGAGTGGGCAGACTCACTGCTGTGCGCCAAGCCATGAGGGAGCAGGTGATTACACCAGCCCTGGAGCACCAAACCACACCAGCCAATCAGAGACGGCTCCGCCCTCTGTGGATGACAGGGTTCTATGGCTCTAGGCTTGGGAAAAGGGCATTAAAACTGGGCTTTGAAAGTTTACATTTTCAAAACCATTTAAAAAAAATAATTATTGACTACAGGATACATTTCTGTGGGAGTTCTGTCAGCAAAACAAGGGGGTATAGGATGAAAATATTTGAAGGTAAATTTTTCACTGATATCAGTGATATCATACATCCCACCTGGGAATCAAACCTGCAACTTTTAGATTAGAACCCAGTTCAGTAACTGTTAGGGCCGAAACACACCTCACAGAAACACACGAACGTGGACGCTACAGAAACAGCTTTTGTTTTGCCATGACATTTGTGAAAGACAAAACAGAGGAAAGCACATATCGAACAAGACAGTTGTTTACTGTTGTTGCCTGCTATAGCCTCCCTCGCTGCAATGCTATAGCAGGAATTTCAGGTGACACGTTCTAGAACAAAAGTGATTTTGCGTAGCTCGAAGCGTCCACTTTCGTGTATTTGCGTGAGGTACAGTTGAAGTCGGAAGTTTACATACGCTTAGGTTGAAGTCATTAAAACTCATTTTTAACCACTCCACATATTTCATGTTAGCAAACTATACTGTTGGCAAGTCAGTTAGGGCATCTACTTTGTGCATGACACAAGTAATTTTTCCAACAATTGTTTACAGACAGATTATTTCACTTTTAATTCACTCTATCACAATTCCAGTCGGTCAGAAGTTTACATACACCAAGTTGACTGTGCCTTTAAATTTTCACATTTTTAATATTTGGTCGCATATCCTTTGCATGCCATGACTTCCTGGTGTCTGTGACCCAACAACATCAAAAGACTCTTGATATCTTATTTTCTGGTACTCTTACAAGCAATACTATAATAACGTCTCTGCATTTGAATGGATCTCTATGGGAATTGGGGGGTGGGACTAGATTTAGCTGTAAATGATGCTGGAACAGTATGGAACACATGGTTGGTAAAATGGCTGTAAGTCATCAAGGGTATGAGGTATCAAACAAGCCTCAAACCATCACTCTGCTGACAGATATGCAGTAGATATGGATGGATCACTTTAAGGGTTGTTAAAGTGATATAGTGAATTAAAAGTGAAATAATCTGTCTGTAAACAATTGTTGGTAAAATTACTTAAGACATCTACTCTGGGCATGACACAACTGACTTGCCAACACTATAGTTTGGTAACATGAAATATGTGGAGTGGTTAAAAATTAGTTTTAATGACTTCAACCTAAGTGTATGTAAACTTCCGACTTCAACTGCATGTTTCGGCCCCAATACTACACTGCCCTCCCGTGTGGTCCATTCTTAATTTTGTTTTATATTCTAGCTTTCTGGGGCCCCCCCAAGACTCCAACTGAAGTATTTTCATAAAAAATTTACAAAAACAGCATTTCTCTCTGTGTAAATAACTGTCAGCAACAAAGATATACACTCTGACCTTTGGCCACAACGATAAACAATAAGTTATATAAGTGAATCATCCATTATTTTATTCCAGGTTGTTAAATTCACCTCTGTCAATATGTAGCCTACAGAGAAAAGATGAAACCCTTTTAAAAAAAGATGTAAAAATATATTTTTTCCATTTATTGCTACACAAGCATTGGAATATTGATCCAAGTAATCAATAAACAATCTAGTGGAGGAATATTAGTTTCTCTTTTGCTGATGCATTGCGGGCCACTGGTGAGCCTCTGGTGTTACCATGCCCCACAGGGCTGGTTGGCCGACCTTATTGATCCAGGTTCAGCCGTTTGATTGGATGAGCTACACTTGCTTCCCTGCTCTCAAGAAAATTTATATTTTGCAAGCCCACATGAACACACACAGACACACACACACAGACAGGCAGGCGCGCGCACACACACACACACACACACACACACACACACCTGTGCAGCAACCATTGCAGACCAGTTAAAAATAATTAACTGACGTCAACTAAACTCCACAGGCGCAAATTTCTCTGGCCTCCAGAACATTCTCTTATTCATAAGAATGACTGTACAGCCAATGAGAAGGCCAGAAACACACAAAGATGAGTTCTGTACAGCCAATGAGAAGGCCACAGACACACAGATGAGTTCTGTACAGCCAATGAGAAGGCCACAGACACACAGATGAGTTCTGTACAGCCAATGAGAAGGCCACAGACACACAGATGAGTTCTGACAAGCCTCTGGCAGCATTGTGCAAGTCTTCACTGTTATTACACAAGCACAATTAACAAGAAGCTGGATCATATGCGCATGTTCTTCACCACTGGATGTTGACAGTGTATAATATCCTGCAGTACCAACACCGGCTCGCTAATTAAAATCTGTTCGCTAACATTAATATGCAAGTGGGAGTGAGAGAGGCTATGCATCCACCCCATTCCGAATCCCCACAGTCATCTTCAAAGTCCCCTGCCGTCTTCCAAGGACCGGGACAGGACAACAAGCCTCCCTCCCGTCGGCACAAACAACATTTCACAGCAGCGGCATCATGTTAGAAAGCAGTCCGAGGACAGGAAAGAGCGGGCAATGCGTGAAGGACCAGGCCTCACGTGGAGAGGAGCCATGTCAAGCTGGGGAGATGTTCCCATTGAAATTACTTTGTATTCAAACCTGACCGCTGCAAGCAAATCATTGGTGCTTGTGCGCGTGTGTGTGCGTGTGCGTGTGTGCCATGCATCCATAATGAACCAGTCTGAACGTTTAAGTGGAGACAGGTTTCATTTAATCACAGTCACGGAACACCAGCAGTCCCACTCCCATGTGACCTGTCACTCAAAGCCAGGTCCTGCAGCTCGAGAGCATAATGACTGGAGGGCTTAATGAGACGGGACAGGCCCAATAGATATATGACATCATCAACATACATACACTGAACTACAGAAGTCATATCTATATATATACGACATCATAAAAATACATGAACCACTGAACTATGCAGGTCATAGATATATGACATCATCAACATACATGTACCACTGTACAGTGCAACCTCTTATTTACCACTCTTATCTGAACCTCTTATTTATTTCCAGTTTATCATTTCTACCAGCTGAACTCACAAGCAAAGTTATACAGAGCCACAGTAGCTCTCTAGACTCATGCTCTGCACGTAATGATAAAGTCAGCTTAGCATGTTGAAATAATTTGTTATACATATAAAATTTGTTTGGTAAGTTAGGCTAATGTCCGTTCATCCAATCCTTCCATGAATGTGTAAACCTGGTTGAAGTTTACATTTGTGCTATATGTAACCAGGGCGGCATCATTACTGGCCAATACAGCCAGTCAAATATTGACTACTGATAACGGCCCAGAACGTTCATCCTGTGCATGTCTATACTGAAAGCACAGTCAGACTGAGGGCATTTTTGTTGACATCTCATTTTGAACAGCTTTTCAACTAAGAAAAGAATAATAAGTTAGACGCAGATAAGATCTCTCTTAACCCTTACTACCCCCATTGATCGAGGGCGAAACGCATTACATCTGGAAATGGAATTATATATATATTTATATATTTTATTAAATCATTTCTCTTTTCTTAGGGAGGATAATAACAGTTTGTAAACCCAAAGGCTGCGGGTTCGAATCCCAGGTTGGGGCGCTGCCGTTGTGCCATTGAGCTAAAGGTACTTAACCTATTTATGTACTTCAGTATATAAATGGAGAATATGTAAAAGTATAGCGTGAAGACACTTCTCTGGAGCATGTGTTAAACTGCAGCGTAAAATAGTAATAGTAAGAAACTCCCAAACCAGAAGAAGTGATGTCATGCTTCATGGATTACCCATCATCCATCAGACTGGCAAGGCAATCGCCTTATTTAAAATGACAAATTCCTGGATCATCCTCAGTAGGAACGAGATATAGAAAGCCTGAAACAGTACTGTACTTGGAATGAGATATAGAAAGCCTGAAACAGTACTGTACTTGGAATGAGATATAGAAAGCCTGAAACAGTACTGTACTTGGAATGAGATATAGAAAGCCTGAAACAGTACTGTACTTGGAATGAGATATAGAAAGCCTGAAACAGTACTGTACTTGGAATGAGATATAGAAAGCCTGAAACAGTACTGTACTTGGAATGAGATATAGAAAGCCTGAAACAGTACTGTACTTGGAATGAGATATAGAAAGCCTGAAACAGTACTGTACTTGGAATGAGATATAGAAAGCCTGAAACAGTACTGTACTTGGAATGAGATATAGAAAGCCTGAAACAGTACTGTACTTGGAATGAGATATAGAAAGCCTGAAACAGTACTGTACTTGGAATGAGATATAGAAAGCCTGAAACAGTACTGTACTTGGAATGAGATATAGAAAGCCTGAAACAGTACTGTACTTGGTAAACCATACGCTGAAACCGAGTAAGCAAATGAGTGTCGGGTTACACATGACCGAACACCCCGTGGCCACGCCCACCACCAGTGGTCACACCCAATACCATCGCTTACGGGCCCTTCTCCCATGACAAACAGAAGCCAGCGGAAACGGACCATCACATGAAAATGTTATACGTTACTTTAAAGTTCCACGCATAGCAGGAGTACCGCAGGGACATTCGAGTCACCTTCATCTCATTACAAGACAAATACCAAAGTCAGAGAACCTTCCAGAAGAAGTTTTGTTATTATGCCATTTTATTCCTCGGCTATCTGCTTCCAGCATCACGCCAAGTCTCCATGCATTCCATCAGACTGAATAAGCCTAGAAGGGACGGGACCCTTCCCTGCAGACATTGTAGAAGGTCTGTCGTCATGCCGATGGGGAGGGAGTCACATTGGGGGGGGGGGGGGGGGGGATGAGGTCACACAGGCTGGTAAAGTCATCCTGACACAGAGAACAGAGAGACATTCTTCTCCACCCAGCTGAGGCATCTATACCACCGCCCGTCTACATTTCTCCCACTGTCTCCGTTTAACACTGCATCACTGAGAGACGGGAACACAGGCTGCTTACCACTCACTGATAAGTACATACTACTGCACCCTACACTGTAAAAAGGTGTGTGTGTGTGTGTGTGTGTGTGTGTGTGTGTGTGCGTGTGTGTGTGTGTGAATGAGTTTGATTTGAGCGAGAAAGTGCAAAACTGGGCTATTTTGCTGTCCTCACAATGCATGGTCCAGTCTGATATGGTCTACATGAATACACAAAAACAAGTTGGCCTGTAAGCATGTGAGAGAATGTGAGTGTCTGTGTGCCTGTGTGTGTGTGTGTGTGTGTGTGTGTGTACACCTCTGCCGAATGTCTGTGTGTATATACACCTCTGCTTGCAAACATACATGTCTGTGTAAACACCCTTCCACATGTCCACCAATATACACCATTAAGTCAAGTCCAAGTCCAGCTCAAGCTTGTTTCAGTGAAGATTAAACGGCTTTACCAAATGAACCGCAGCTCACCACTTCCCTCCTATAGCTCTCAGCTGACTCCGCACTCTGCTGTCCTGTCCCCGTACCCCATTGAGTTTCACAAAGTGTTAGCGGCTATTTTAAAATGGGTCCTCGTCCCAAACCCTGGTCCTGGCCAGCCAGTGTCTGCTGCTGGTTTTTAACAAATTTAGACCCAAAAAAAAGTTTGCTGTAATTAATCAAATACATGATGTGTAACAATGAACATCAGAAACCTCTCTACCACCAGGGCTAAGAACCTCTGGTTTAAATCATGCATCAATATATCTCAGCACATATGTATGAACACCAGAAAGCTTTCTACCACCAGGGCTGAGAACCTCTGGTTTAAATCATCAATATATCTCAGCACATATGTACTGCAGCCACCTTTGAATGTTAAAAACTGTAATATAGATAACCATGTGACCATGTGCCTGGCTGATTTACAACAGCCAGACAGAATTCCCTCCATAGAATAAGAGTTCAACATACATAGTTAGGCGTTGTAAAATTACCTGTCATTTTCCACAAGGAATGTCTCTCACATCGTAGTGCAGACCTACAACACAATTATTTAAACTATACGCAGGGCTGACGTTTGAGTCCTGAATATCCTCAAAATGGTGCTCGCTAGGCTAATGGCAAACTGCATTTTTGTTTTACACTGCCATTTCAAACTCAAAGAGGTGGTGCATGCACAGACGTGCCAGTGCTCACCAGTGCTCACCAGGATCACCAGAATCACCAGTATCACCAGTATCACCAGTATCACCAGTTCAATGGGTGAGGGAAATGGATTTGAAAGTTAGAGGTTGCAGGTTCAATTCCCAGGTTGGGCACTGCCGGTTACACCCTTGGGCAAGATACTCAAGCCGAATTGCTTCAGTACATATCCAGCTGAATAAAAGGATTGTATGTAAGGAACGTAAGCTGAGTGAGTCACTGTGGACAGGAGTGTTTGCTAAATGCCTAAATGTGCTGCAAATTCAGGACTGCAGAATGCAGAGGAGTAAAATCGCTGACATCCACACATACTGAATAAACAGAAGCTCAAACAGCCAATCTATTTTTTTTATTTTTATGAAGCTCATTTCTGAGCTTGCAAACCCTACAGGCCCCTGGCCAGATGCAGCCGTGGGGCAATCACTGAGGAGCCCTTAAATCCACAAACAGGCTGTCAGATGAGCCTTCCTCCCACAAAGTTTAACAGCAGCAGGCGTTGCTGTATATTGATTCTTGCAATCAGACGAAATGTGTGCGATCTCTAGTGATCAATTAATTCCCATCTTTTTTTAATTGAATTGTTTTACATTTATTCCCTCCAGTTTGGAATGACCATCTAGCCTCTTGAGTTACCGTGGAGACAGCTGCACATCAGGAGTACTGTGGCTAAGATGCCATGCACTTACCTGAGATCAGTGACTATTTTACACCCTATAGGCCACACACAGTACTACAGGAAAGCCAGTGACTATTTTACACCCTATAGGCCACACACAGTACTACAGGAAAGCCAGTGACTATTTTACACCCTATAGGCCACACACAGTACTACAGGAAAGCCAGTGACTATTTTACACCCTATAGGCCACACACAGTACTACAGGAAAGCCAGTGACTATTTTACACCCTATAGGCCACACACAGTACTACAGGAAAGCCAGTGACTATTTTACACCCTGCAGGCCACACACAGTACTACAGGAGAGCCAGTGACTATTTTACACTACAGGCCACACACAGTACTACAGGACACAGTAACTTCTGCAGGGATAGTAAGAGTTAACTTGCCGGTTATAGAGAATCTGCAGGGATAGTAAGAGTTAACAGGCCTGTTATAGTGGCTATGCAGGGCCTGTTATAGTGGCTATGCAGGGCCTGTTATAGAGGCTATGCAGGGCCTGTTATAGAGGCTATGCAGGGCCTGTTATAGTGGCTATGCAGGGCCTGTTATAGTGGCTATGCAGGGCCTGTTATAGTGGCTATGCAGGGCCTGTTATAGTGGCTATGCAGGGCCTGTTATAGTGGCTATGCAGGGCCTGTTATAGTGGCTATGCAGGGCCTGTTATAGAGGCTATGCAGGGCCTGTTATAGTGGCTATGCAGGGCCTGTTATAGTGGCTATGCAGGGCCTGTTATAGTGGCTATGCAGGGCCTGTTATAGTGGCTATGCAGGGCCTGTTATAGTGGCTATGCAGGGCCTGTTATAGTGGCTATGCAGGGCCTGTTATAGTGGCTACGCAGGGCCTGTTATAGTGGCTATGCAGGGCCTGTTATAGTGGCTACGCAGGGCCTGTTATAGAGGCTACGCAGGGCCTGTTATAGAGGCTACGCAGGGCCTGTTATAGAGGCTACGCAGGGCCTGTTATAGAGGCTACGCAGGGCCTGTTATAGAGGCTACGCAGGGCCGGTTATAGAGGCTACGCAGGGCCGGTTATAGAGGCTACGCAGGGCCTGTTATAGCTGTAGGGTGCTACGATGCCCTCCTGAGAGACCTGGTGCATTACAGAGCCCAGTTGGCAGAGGGCCAAGCCAGGCAGTCACTTCCATTATTAAAGGCGCTCAGAGCTCAAGGTGTAGGAGTCTAAAAACGCACTGCAGGCTAACGACGCTGCAGCAACGCAGGTAATACATCACTGCTACTGCTAATGCTGCCTGCAATGACTGTATTACACACGCTACGGACATGCACACGCACGCACACACACATGCGTGCACACACACGCGCACACACAAACATGCATGCACGCGCACGCAGACACGCAGACACACACACACACACAGCAGAGGATACTTCGAAAGACACCACAGTTACTGCCATCAAAACGTAAATACGTTTCAAACGTATTTATCTTTAGAAGGTACAGAGAAGTACAGCTTCATCAATCAAACCCAGAGCACTAAGCGTTTAGCTGCAGCAGTGTACCGGTAATGCGCTGTCCAATTCGCCACGTGTTCAATCATCTGTCCTCTATTAAACTCTCACAATCCCCCGGTGCAGACCTGAGAATCTCTCAAATCCTCTTTTTCAAGGACTAGCTGGTCATCAAAAAAAACAAAAAAAAAAACCAAGACAAAATGTGTTCTTTTCTCTCCAAGTGGGTTAACGCCAAATAGAAGATCTGTGTGTGTGTGTTGTAATGTGTGTATGCGTGTGGTAAAGTGTGTGTATAGTAGTGTCCTTTGACCTTTTGCTCTCCTCCATGAAGCCCTAAAGGGGTTTATGGTGGAGGTGGCTGCACTCTGGAATTCAGGGAAACAGCTGAGACAGAACAAAAGATAGATGATCCACTCACACACACACACACACACTCTCACACACACTCTCACACACACTCTCACACACACACTCTCACACACACTCTCACACACACACTCTCACACACACTCACACACACTCTCACACACACTCTCACACACACTCACAGCTTCTTTTAAAAGAACACCATTCCCCCCCCCCCCCCAAAAATACATACTTCTGCAATGTCTGCTCTGTTCCTGGCGGACGGACACTAGTAGAGTTCTCAGGCAGGGCACACTGTCAGAGCCACTAAAACCTGCCCAATTGCCACACCCCCCCGGTGCCTAGCAACCATCCACCAAGGGGGGTTTCGCCAGGCCAGCCACGTAGGTGGCCAGTGCCGTTAAAACATATTTTAATGACAGGCTGAGAAGGAGTGGCCTTCCCAGTGCAGTTTTAGACTCCAAAAATATTCATCGACAAGAACAACCAAATAAACTCACATCAACTCTAGCTATGTTTTTAAATCAGGATAGAACAAAATCTGCTTGATGCGTTAAGGGGCGGAGCTTAACTGCAGTGAAATTTAATTAACATTGAAATGTATCATTTGTTACCTGTGTGTAATTTTTTTTACCCGTTTCTGTCAACTTTGTGTGATGTACTGCAAAGGGAATTGCCCATTGGGGCCATAAAGATCTAGTCCATCTATACTCTATGCCACTTAGAGGCTGCTTATGCCTGTAGAGTCAACTTCCTGTCCAGGGAGGAAGTGCGAAACCTGTACAGAACCCTGGGAGAAGTCTCCTCTATTCTCTCCCCAGATAAAGAAGAAGAATCCCAAAAGCTTTTCCTCAGAATAT
Organism: Ilyophis sp. 1 JC-2022; assembly: GCA_022702515.1. NCBI lineage: Eukaryota > Metazoa > Chordata > Actinopteri > Anguilliformes > Synaphobranchidae > Ilyophis > Ilyophis sp. 1 JC-2022. Next base: position 66,186,372 of record CM040406.1, on the reverse strand, counting down.
CACGTCCAGCTAAATCAAACCAGCTCTGTACCCAGATCAATAAGGCACAAACTGAAGCAGGTCTAACATCACTTCAGTCTGTGACTGCCAGGGGAATCAAAAAAAAAATCTGAATTTTGAGCCTCAGAGAAATGTCACAGTCGGGCCAGAGGCTATCCACCTGCAACCTGACAAAGAGCCATCACACAATGCAGTTTCCACAGTTTCCACACACCGTTTAACATTCCAATAACGGTTTAATGAGAATAGCCCAGCTGTTTAGACAGACAGACAGAGGCCCGGTACAGAGTTCTGAGCCCCTCTTGCAAATTTTACATATTTTTACAGAAAGGAATTTTGGGAATATCACCGAGAACAGTATGGATCCCTCATTATCCCATCCCATTCCTGTTCCGGATCTGGGAGCCAGGCACCTGGCTTTCCTGTATGTGCGTTTGTGTCACACCGACCTTGCTTTCTCTGTGAAGCAAAGTTTCCACACACACTTGAAGGATCATAGTGAAACAGGAATTGGTATAGGTGTTCAATAAAAAAAAATATATCTAAAGGAAAAAAACATAAACATGTGTGGTTGCCTCAGTGTACGGCTGTAATATCCCCGGTAAACATGTGTGGTTGCCTCAGTGTACGGCTGTAATATCCCCGGTAAACATGTGTGGTTGCCTCAGTGTACGGCTGTAATATCCCCGGTAAACATGTGTGGTTGTCTCAGTGTACGGCTGTAATATCCCCGGTAAACAAGCCGACTGCCTCATAATGCAATCATGACACCATTACCCAGAATCCTGAGGGAGCCGGCTGCTCGCCAACAACATTATTACATTACAGACATTTAGCAGACGCTCTTATCCAGAGCGACTTACACAACTTCTTATTACATTTATCCATTCATACAGCTGGATATATACTGAAGCAATTCAGGTTAAGCACCTTGGGAATCGAAGTCCAGCTCCTTCACCATTATACTCCACTGCTGCCCAGTGTAGTTATGGCGTAGTTACGGCGTAGTTACGCCATGCAGTTACGGCGACATTATGGCTGCGTCCCAATATTCTTCACTCCCCATCTCCAAGTATTTGCATGTACAATACACAATGTACCTGACATTGCGGTTTGCGTCGAGACATTAATTAATATGTAACCATTAATGTGTAATTAAGATGCAATCAGCAACATTATATTCAAACACAAAGATCTGTTTCCGGGTAACGGAGGAGAGGAGGTGGTAGTGGAGGAAAGGAGGATGCATTTTTCGAGTATTGGGACGCAGCTCAGGAAAAGTTAAAAAAAATATTTAAAAAAATACTTCTTGTTGAGAAACAAACGGCAACAAAACAAAAAATGGCAACACCGTCACCAATACAAGAGCGGGTTTAATAAGATTGAGATTTTAAACATATTCCAGAAAGATCAACTCCTCAAGCACTTCAACTAGTCTTGACTGAAAACTGAAATGTCGCACAGGGGGGTAAAAGGTTGCTTTTACTCAGGGTAATTTAACAGGTACTGATCATGTGATAGCTTAGCATATGAACACAATCTTCTCAGACACTTAACTGTGAGGCCAGACACTCAAAACACCCGCCCTCACTGTAACCGTAGCGACCCTGTAAAACACGCCTGTACCACTTCCAAAAAGGGTAACGATCCAACATTCATAAGACTTTGTGAGTCAGCCAATTGTCTTGAGTTCTGTTTTATTTAATGACTCAATTTGGTCAAAAGGGACTGTGCCAAGCCTGCAATACTGGAGCGCAGACAGCCGTGCTCTCCGTTTACTTTGGCTATTTCCACGACGCCGTTATTTTCGTGTGTAAAAAAACGTCAGGTGTGAAAAGAAGACTCATTTTGTTTCGTTTTGTTTGTCCTTATCCAAGTCTGAGGCGCTATATGGGGACGTTTTACCAGCCTGTTTGACGAGGAGAAGCCGGGGAGGGCCGGGCAGCTGATCCCAACAGCTGTTCCTCTCTGGGCAGCTGAGCCGGGGGCGAGCCGGGGACGAGCCGGGGACGAGCCGGGGACGAGCCGGGGACGAGCCGGGGACGAGCCGGGGACGAGCCGGGGACGAGGCCGTTACAATGAAGAGTGGAGAGGTAATGATTTGAGGGGCGGCATATTGACCACGGTCCCGCAGGCTGTCAGGAGAACAGGCCTATCTCCCACCTCCAGGGCCCGTGTGAGCCGTGCCCATGGCAACCCACGTCCTGCCGCTATTGTGCGGCCGCGGCGGTTTAAACGAGCGGAACGAGGGACAATGAGGGAGAGAGAAGCTTCTGGATCATCAATAATGGATGTGTACATTTCAGCCGCACTGCGGTGTCACCTCTTTCAATGTGCACCCACACGTGCGTACACACACACACACACACACACACACACAGTTGCGTGTCGTGCATACAAACACAGGTAATACACACACACACAGGTACACTCACACACACACTTTTAGTAAGTGAAAAGAAGTTTCCACAAAACGTGCAATTTGACCAGGGGTGCCCCAAAGATTTTTGTACCGGACTACCACTGTATGCACAAACAGATATGCGTACACACATATGCGCACACAGTCAGCGACACACATATAGACATGCATGCACACAAAGATCCAGAGACGTTCTCACACACACTTAATACTTTAAACAATAGAGAAAGTACAGAATAACGCTTGCACACTCATAACACATAATTCATAGTTCAGGCAAGTTTCCACGACATTAAAACTGTGCATCCCTGACGTTTAAAAGTAAGAAAACACTCAGAAAACAGTCAAAATTGAGCACAATTTAATCTATAAGGTTAAACATTGTCCGAAAAAATATTTAGTATATTATAAGAGCCATTTGAAACCGTTAATCACATTCTTCAATAACCAAATCGTATTTTAAATGCAGCTGAAATGTGTGGCACTTTGCGCCTTGCATTATGAACATTGCACATTATCCTACAAAACATGACAACAACTCACTCAATAAAAGTTAACAAATAACATTTATTGAAAACAATATTCAACGTAACAAAACATTTTTAGGAAACGTGCCTGATTATTACAACGGCATTTTCATTGGGTGAACGCGATCGCATAGCAAATACAGTAAAAAATAATAATCGGTCATCAGAAAAACTACCAATAATAGGCCCACAAAAAAATAACAATTAGGCCTACTGATCGACATGACATTAGATTAGTTTTATTCAAAAACGCGATAGGCCGACTTACTCTTTCCACCTCGCTGGTTTAACTTGCAGGGCGAACAGGCTATTGATGAGTTTTGTTTTTTTCCTTCGTTTTTTTAAATTTATTTATTTTTTAAATCCGGCGTTGTTAACATTATTAACGGATGCTCGTTTTTTTATAAAGCAACATTTGACCAGGAAAACATGACATTTCAGTGAAAATTATGTGAATATGCAATTTAAATGTGTACATTAATAAAATATTAAGTTTAACCGACTAGTATTTCTGGTGCCGACTAGCGAGGGTAGCAACGTTTAATCGACTAGTCGACTAAACGCGCACATCCCTAGCATCTACTGTATTAAAGTGGGTGAAGGCAATGTGCTGAGATCTTAATAAAGACGATAGATTACAATACTGCACTTGGGTGTTTATGCTGCCAGCCACTATGACTGACACACACACACACACACACACACACGCATACACACACGCGCACACACACACACACACACGCGCGCGCATACACACACACGCGCGCGCATACACACGCACATACACACACACACACACACACGCGCGCACACACACACACACACACACACGCGCGCATACACACACACACACGCGCGCGCATACACACACACACACACGCGCATACACACACACACACACGCGCATACACACACACACAAACTATGCAAAACCTCCAGAGCATCACTATCACAACTATCAATGCAAAACACACATCCTCTCAAACAAAGCCCTCTACATGGAACTGACCAACCATCCAATGAAAACACAAAGGGACAGAGAGACAGAGAGGACTGGTAGTACCAGTGTCACAACAAGAAGGAAAACTAGAAATAACCGCCTTGCGGCTGTACGCCTCCGCCAAAAAGTCAAGCTGCAGTTTACATCCATGTCTGTCCAGACTCATAACATATATTGAAGTAAACGTAGTAAACCTTGTCACTGATGTCACAGTGAAGTTGACCTTTGAGCTTTTGGATATAAAACGTCATCACTTCATCATTTTATCCTATTAGACATTTGTGTGAAGTTCTGTCATAATTAGCATAGGAATTCTTGAGTTATGGCCAAAAACGTCTTTTGTGAGGTCACAGTGACCTTGACCTTTGACCACCAATATCTAATCAGTTCAACATAATGCCTCCGGCCATGGCTATCGCCGGCGCGGAGGCATAACAAGAGTCCACAAGTGCCCCGACTGAATGTGGCAAACACCAGGTTGCCTGTCTGCACAAACAATTCTAATGCAAAAGAACTTTAAAAAATAAAAATGTTGGTTATATTGTTCAACAATTCAACTCTGAGGTTCAGAAAGACAGATTAACTTATCCCCTCTTTACAAGCCAAAGCTGATCAAAAGATTAACATTAGACATAGGCCTAACAGGCCAAAGCTCTCATGACACAGAGCATAACTAACTATTTTAGCTTGCCAGCTATTCATTTCAAGCCAGTCAATGACATCACAACAACAGAGTAGTTTCATAAAGCTGCGGGCGCAGGTTGGGTAATCAAATTCTCTCTATATTCAAAAAGGAAAAGGGCTTATCTTTCCACACAAACACATAAATCATGCGGTTTTCCTTTCTTACTTTTCCCTTCCATGGCATCTTTTGACCTGCATCGACACACTTCCGAAACGCAAACACACAGCGACAATTCACCTGCACTCACGATGACACACTGGCCTTATTGTGACGGATGACTGAAAAGCCAAACAGTTTTGGATAAAAGAGTTTGGAATAAGTTACTCAATTAGTCTCGAGTCACAATCCCCCCCCAACCCAAATCCCCCTCTCACCCCCGCTCTCTACCATGTTTCAACTGTTCAGGTGAGTTTAAGCTACACAGTTTTCCCACAAAAATAGGTTCGATCGGCAGTAGACTATACATATTACCATAGCCCATTTCCAGGGAGCTGTAGGTTGATTCAACACTATTCAAAACGTCAACTCGCAATGAATTTAGTGTATTGAGGCAGCTCAACATCAATTCAATTTTATAAATCTGTGCACCCAGTGTGACACAATAACCACTTTTTCTCTTTATATCTATTTACATTTCTAAAAAAAACTATAGGTTTATAACTGACACCATAATTTCAGCATGAGCCTCTCCCCTCGACTATCTGATAGGCTACTGAACAGCAGGGCTACCCAATCCTGTTCCTGGAGATCTGTAGGTTCATTTCAACCCTAATTTGGCACACTTGGTTAAAAACACGTCACACGTCAGCATTAGGGAATTTAACAGACACACTTATCCAGAGGGACTTAAACGGCGTGTGTATCATTACATACAATCCATTTATACAGCTGGATATTTTTATTGAAGCAATAGTGGTTAAGTACCTTATTCAAGGATAGAATTGTAGCGTCCCCACTTGGGATCTGAACCCTATGACCTTGGGAATTATAAGCACAATTCCTTACCTCTTACCTCTATATGACACTACGTCCCATTCCGCCCCAAAAAACAAAGGTTGTCTGGCCCAAGCCTCTTGGTCTTCTCGATGGTGGCTGTAATTTAACATGTGAATTAAGCGCTAGCTTTGGATTGAAAAAACAGAGCTAAAGTACCCCAGAAGGGCATTGCTAGTGCTTTAGGTTACATACGAAACATCCGAGTCTCTGTAATGGAGGACATTACATCATGTTTATTGTGAGTACAGCTGCTATTTTTAAATACAGACTATGGCCGGGATTCAAATCAAACATCGGTTGTTAACTTTGACTGACAAATAAAGGCAGGAGTTTGTTTTTGTTTATTTTTTTGCGAGCACGGCTTTTAAAAGCGAATCCTGCGATCACCAAAAATTAGCTACCAAACTGCGTTGTTTTTAAGTCGAGGTTAAAGACCAATGTTGATTGGCTCCAGGCCAGTGTGTGTACTAGTAGTGTACCAAAACCATAGATATATAACCATAGATGTGACATGTCATAGATAATGGCACAAATTTGAGACCATACCCAGGTAAGATGGTGGCCAGCAACCATGGTTTTACATCTACGAGCCAATCATCAGCTATCTGGCTTCTGAGACCCGATTATGACATCACAGCGGGTTAGAAAGTACATGACACTTGGTTTCTACTCAAGCAGCCACTTTGGCAGGTAACCAACCAGGTTGTGTTATACTGTAAAAAGTAATGTGGCTGGTAAAACGTTGAAAAGGGCTGGTGATTTTTTTGAATCCTCAAGCCACTCTGGCGAGTGGGTGAAAAAGTTCAGTCCATGCCCTGCTCCGTGTCCATAAATTCCTTTATTTCTGAAGCAATGGACTGAATCCAACCTCACTCTTGGTCACAGTAGAACTACTTTACAAGGAAATGTCCACCTCAGTACAATTTCCATTTTCAAAACACTATGTAACCATTTTTCTTTTGATTTTTCTCTTTTTTGTGTGCAAATAATTCTTGCTGTGCCCCTCCTACCCTCCTATCCCTTCCCCGAAACCCCCCTCTCCTCCACCACTACCCCTCCTCCTTTCCTCCCCTCTTTCTTGTTTATGCTAGTATTTCCCGCTCAGCCTTGACCTGAAAAAAAAAAAAATGCTTCCCTGGGGATCGAACTCTGAGCCTCTCGATGAATCCAGAGACTCGCGCTCACAGTGACACCAGAAAACAGGACTTCCATGTGACAATGCTAACCAACGTACGAAAAGCTAACTCATACTATACTCAAAGTGCAAAACCTATACACCAAAACATCTTGGTTCCAGCGTTCAAATCAGATTTAGACTTTCCACACTTGATTCAATAGCATAAAAAACATATTATTAACATTAAACATTAGTAACATTATTTTCATTCTTGGAACACCCACATGCCCCAAAATCTGGTTCCTATACATAGATGCAATTGTTGAGGAAATATCTTTTTATTAATTGTATTCAAAATAGTGTGTGCCTCATGTGGCACAACTTAAGAATTGCCTATAAACACCGGCCAATTGTCAGCTTATTTTTGTAGTCAGGTTGTGTTAACAACACCAGGACATTGCCAAGCTTGACAGCAAGTTAGAAAGTAAGATGAGGCCAATCCAATTAGCTGTAAATGAACAGAAGAAAGATAATTTTATGAGGCAATAGTCTTACATGCCTACTTTAAAGGCAGCGGGATATTTTACCATTTTCCCCTGCTTTTACATTTTGATGGATTCAAATATACAGATAGATTTCCATATACTGTCCGTGGACATGCGGGCGGCATTCAAACTAGATTTGGGTTAGCTTTCAAAACAATGACCCGAGGGAGATTCAAGGTAACTTTGGCAAGTAGACTGGAACACCAAAGTTGCATAGCAACCCTGAACTCAACGCAGGCCGGAAGTTGAGTCGTCTCTCTCTCGCGCAACGAGCTCGGGACAGCAGCGCCCGCTCCCTTACAAGTCGGCTCCAATGATTCATACCCAGGAACCATTCACTTTTACAACGTATTTTGTGCAGTGCAAGTGACCAGGGTTACAACGAAGCAGCAACTTACAAGAACGTTTCCAAATTCCAACTCAATACCAGCGGATCCAGCTGTTGAAACATCAGTTCCTGTTTTGCTTGCCAACATTTGGATACCAGGACTTTGAAACCCAACAGGCTGCAATATTCTGTAACAGTTCCCTTGTGAAAAGCCTGTCAAAAGTACGGATATGTGGGACAGATGACTAATTGATTTCCCTCACGAAGAAGAGGATGCATTGTGAACGAGGAAGGGTGATGTTAAATCAACGCAACTTGCCTGTGATCTTTTCTGGGGCTATATAAAGCGGCATATCCGTCCGCCCTTCAACAAACAAAATTTGGAGAATGAAATGCATCGCTTCTCCATCTGTTCAGTCGTGGTAAAAGTGATGCAACAGCCTACGGAAAAATAGTTCACGTAGCCTACTGGCAAACTACGGTTGAAACAGCAGTCTGTCTGATCTTGAGATTTCTATCGGTTGTTGGAAGTCATTAATCCCTAGCACTACCAAGCGTTGCATACACTTTTTATTTGTTAAAAGTGTGCCAATAGAACTGGAGCGTTTCGAAAAAGTAAAAAAAAAAAAAAATCTACTGTTCTTTCCCGAAAAGGTAATGTTACCAAACCTTAGATCGCGAGCTATCGAGCATGACCACTCGCTTATACTGCGCATTAAAGAACGCATGTGTGCTATTCCCGTCATATATATGCACAATGTTTATCAAGGGCGCTCAAATATGCAAGGGTTTGACTTTTTTTTTTCCTTCTTCATTTTACTGTGCACTCCGATTCATAACCATGGCAAGATGCACGTTTTCACTAGCCTGCCCCGTCCTTTCATGAAGCAGATTCCACCCTTGCCTCACTAAACAAACATAACGGCACGCACGCCGCCGAGAACAGTGCTCTCAAAAGTATTGACATGTACCTTGCCAACATGGGATGCAAGATGCTTTTGACCCACGTATGCTTCGTTTTCCATATTCCTAACTCTGTGCATTGGTTCTAATTCAAAAGCAATGCTCTTAACATAGGTGGCTCTATCATAGCCTATCTTTAATAGGCTGAAACTAAACTTTGATGCGTAAAATGTTTTTATCTCCTTTTTATTCTCCAGCTGATCGGTGTCATTCAACAGTGTGGAATAAACAACTTCATTTATTTCCAAATAATTCTGTAGGCTACTTATGCCGCTTCAAAGACCAGGCTACCCAGCAAGAACTTTGCCTCAGCGTAGCCATCGGCGACATTCAAAACGTTAGACCAAAACTTTTGCATCGTATGAAAAAAAACAGTGAATAAACTCATCGCAGATATCCTTACCTTAACAAAGAGCTCGATAACGGGCTCATTGTCCCCCTTTACTCCGTTCTGCGGTACCGAAAGAGACATTGCGAACTTAGTTTCAATACTTCTCCAAGGCAGTAAACCTCTTTTTCTTGGGGGAATCCTCCGCGATTTCCTCTCTTGCACTCCGTCACTTCTCTCCAGGCAGGGTTTTCGAGTAGCCGCCTTTTTCCCGAGCGAGTTACTATTACCAGCTGGAAGCTCGCAGTGATTCTCGCAGTAGCCTTGCCTACACTGCGCTTTTCGTGGAGAAGGTTCGAGCACGCACGACAATACGAGCCGTGCTGGTTACCAAAAACCTTTAACAAAAGCTGCGTTTTTCGCCGGTTTTCTAGAAGCTCGTTGGCTGTAGTTTACAAAACCATTGTTGGAAATGTTTCGCTCTCCGGACTTTTCGTCGCCTCTAGGGCTGCGAGGAGAGATGATGATGCGAACGGGAGTGGAAAAGGCAACGGGAATATTTAAAGCTGTGATGTCATCGGCAAAGCAGACAAAAAGTGGGCAGGGTTTGAAAAGCCCGGAGCCGAGGAGGAGACGCCTGGTGCAAAACTGTGGTTGGTCGCGAGCGAGGAAATAAAAACGAAAAGAAAAAAAACAACTGTCCCGATCCAAAACTGAGCGAGCGCCTTGTAAGGAGTAGCCTAAAATAGTTTACCTGTAACGTGTTAATCTAAGACTAGAACGTTGTGTTTTAGACGTCTGCAACTATACCTAATGTAAATAGCCTATTTGCCACGTCACTGCACGATGTTTTGAGGATTCCGCGCTTGCGACCGCATCTAGTTTCGTAAAAGCACATGGAGCAAGCCTAGTTGGTATTCTGGCCAAGACCTACTGATGTTACTTAAGGTGTAGACCTATCCATTTATGCAGTAAATAGTCTAGGCATATCAATTGGATTCGAAATGGTAACGGATAAATTTGATTGTGCTTTATTAGCCTACGCTTATACCAACGAACCCACCCGCCCCATCCAATTGCTTCTGTTAACTTTAAACAATATTTTTAAAAATAGGCTCACATGTAGCCTATTGTTTAGCCTACTGAATATAGCCTAAGAATCGGAGTGCTAAATTCTGATAGGCTCCGAAATAGTTAGAAAAAAAGGAAAGAGAAATGCTTTTGCCTGGTCAGTGAGCTAGTCATGAAGTTGGGCACTGGGCTATGCGAATCCCTGCGTTTTATTGTGTTTATTTGCAATACGTTCTGTAGATTTTTATTAAATGTTTGATACCATAGACTATGTTGGTAATTGGGAAACTTCAGTCTTCGAGGAGTGATAAAGGACGATATAGACTTGTGAACTGGGACAAAAAAAGAAGCGCTGCGCAATTGGCAGCTACCCACGATGGCATTGCTCACCGGATATGAAAAGGAAATGGTTTAATATCGGAGTTACAAATGTTGAACCTATAGGTTATAAGTCGCGTGTTTGATAGCCTACTGTTTTGCATCGGAAGGAATCTGCCAGAGTAGGCTAGCCCTACGTTTGACAGATGAACGTGTGTTAAATAGTTTAAACAAAAGTCTCACCCCAGTGCTGTAGGCTAGCCTATTGCGTTTCACTGCTAGAACCAAGCATCTATTGAATATACTCCCGTTATTGGACACAAACTATTGTGGGGTAGGCTACAAGCACAGATCGGAATAGCCTAGGCTACGTATTGTTATTGCGAATAATTCTAGCCTAAACACCAAAAAAGAGACAGGCGACTGTAGGCTACTCCCCTCCACAACTGGAAGATGTTTCTGTTCTAGGCGTGTAGATGTAGGCTAGATCTAATCTAGAATAAATAAGCGGAGCTGTCTGCGCTTTGTCTCGCTCCATTGTGCGCGCGAGGCGCTGATCAATGCCGTTTCCCGTCTTTCTATTGAGTCACCAGATCATCACATTTAACGTTATCTTAGCACAGCAGCACACACGTTAAAAGAAAAGACGCAGGGTCCAGGCTGCAGGCTACCACAAGGCGCCGCCCGGCTCAACCCCTCTCCAAACATTTTTTTTCAGCCATCCTGCCGCCACGCGCACTGTACCTAGGCAACCGGCCAGTGAGTCCGCGCCTCCTCGAGCAGGTGTTTAAACAAAGCGCGTGGAGGCTACTCAGGCAGCTGAATGGGATGTTGTCGTTTTATTTTATCACTGTAAACACGTTGGCTCTGTCTCAGAACGTCCGATTACAAATTTAGCAAGGTCAAACGGTCCACTTTGATGACTAGCTTATGGGCTGTTGGGGGAAAATAAATACTTCATCCCGAAAGAAAGAAAATACCCTCGTATTTCAGTTTTCCCAATTCCGCCCCAGTTCACACCAACGGACGGGACAAGGCGCAACGTGTAGCTATGGGCTTTGTAGCCTACATGTATATAGAAAAAACAAAGCACATGTCGCCTAACTATAAAACGCTGTATGCGTGTCTGATATTAGGGCGTTGCCCAGACGATTTGCATTCTGGATGTTGAGGTCTTCCAGACTTCAGCTGACGCCCCGCTTGCTCTCTGCGCGGCACATACTTCTGTGGAAGGGCACAACTTGCATGTAGCTGATGTAGGGTAAAGGGTTCGAGACCTTAAAATCACACCATTTCATTATTCCGCTCCCTGCGTTTTAACGACATGTGTCTCGTAGGCGGCTACTCTGCGTTAAGAGGAACGTACGCGTGGCTGAAGGTGACTCCATCCTTACCGGCAGAAAATAAAAATAATTTCGCTCCGGACACTTGGCTCGAAGTATCAGATTTAAAATAATAAAAAAAATAGTGAAGGCCGTTGCGACGCGCTATCCCGTTCACAACAGATTGACCCGTGGTGTATGTAGGGAATTCCAACAAAAGGATTAACTGCTGCAGAAATGAACAAATGGCCTTCAAGGACAAATGCCGAGCGGCTAAGTGTAGCCTACTAGTGATGTGCGAGTTTGAACGAATCGTTCGAAACGAACGATTCTTTTTACTGACTGAGTGACAAGTCCTCTCCTCCACTAACTTGTTCACTGACTCGCCACTGACATACCTGCTACTTGTTAATGCGAACTGCGAAGACGATGCGAGACAACGTGTTACACTATTGTGCAACTCTTATATTAACTGTATTTGTGGAAATGCATCAAGTAAATCACTGTATTAACCTAGCCCTGTGAGAAAGCAACCACTTTTTGGCGCGTTTCAACTACGTACTCGCTCTCCCTGCCCTGAGCTGAAGGTCTGGCTGCACGAATCACTCACTCACTTGCTCTCCCAGCCCGCCCGGAGCTGTCTGACTCGGGTTGCACGAAATAGCTACTCACTCGGTCACCCAGTACTCGCTCTCCCAGCCCGCCCGGAGCTGTCTGACGCCCGTTACCCACCGGCCGCGCGCGCACGGCTGGCGGGCGGACGTGGAGCGGATTTTTCCGCTCGGGGCGGAATTTTCTGGGCGTCCGCATGCGCAATCTCATAGAAATACATTGTATATGCACAATATCTGCATCATATGACCACATATTAATTTTTTTCAACCTACTAATAGTTTTGCTATTGTTATTCATTATTTTAATACATATTATATTTTAATATAGGCTCTAATGAAAAAGGGAACAGAGACAATGACCATTGTGGGATGAATGAAGTTATATCAAGTCATACATTTGACATATAACCAGTTATTCCCGTTTTTATTATGCTTTTTCTTTATTATAGGATACATATTTGTTCAATTAAGACTATGCTTACTTCCTGAAAGGGAAATAAACGTTATTCTATTCTATATTATATTCAGTTTTTATTGTACTGATATCACTATCGATTTAAGGTACTACAGAATAGCTGCTAATTCTAATATAATTAAATGTTTAGAACATGTTGATTACTGTCCCAAATAAATAAAATGAATTTTATAAAGGAGACATTGTCTTGTTTGCTGCATTTAGCTTTACATTGCTAAATTTAGCTTTTAAGCAGTAAGACATATGTAATAGCAGTATTTACTTAACCATTATTTAGCGAAGCTCACAAATCCGGAATGTAGATTGTTTGTTTGTACAGCGCGTCTCGTTCACGGAATGCGCTCCGAAAAAGCAAAAAGCGTCTGTGCTCTTGCGCGTCTGGTGGGTTCAGTTCTGCTCAAATCTGCACGCAAAATAAGCGTCTGTGCGCTTGCGCGTCTGGTGGGTACCGGGCGTGACTCGGGTTGCACGAAATGGCTATTCACTCGGTCACCCAGTATTCGCTCCCCCAGACCCGAGCTCGTTAACTCGTGAGTGAGAGTACTGAGCAAGCCCCCAGAACAGCGCAGGGCTTTGAAGCCAATTTTATTTAGTGGTCAAACCGTGTAATTACAACTTCCAGGTCCGAAAAGCAGTGTTCTTGCACGCAAACATGGGAAAAGGAGCGGCTATAAAACGATGGATAATTTTTTTGAGCGTCACAACCCCCGCGGAATAATTCGTTTCACTATCAGAATTTGATCCATTCGTTCCGATAACATTTGGAAAGTCTCAAAGTCGCCGCACTATTAAATTACTTTATCCCATACAGGAGAGCTAAACCGGAAGTTAGACTGACTTGATGACTCGAGTGACTCCAAAACCCGACTCTTTGGTGAGTGACTCATACAAACTCGAGTTAGTAAAGAGTCGAACCTCCCATCACTATAGCCTACCATTTCAGCATGGCACACACATGCGGTTCGCTACATCTTATTAGACCACGTGGAGAGCTTGTATAGGCTACTCAACCTCCCCATGAATGGGAAGGCAGGACTTTATAGCGCTTACCAAATCCAACCATTTCTCAAGAGGTTCCCGGCCAAGGAAGTAAAATGGTAGTCATTAAAACTTCAAAAGCTCACACGGCACATTTATTCTGGCTTTTCATTCTGAAATACATGCATAGGTCTTGAAATAAAATTTCACGTCATTTTTTGGGGATATGATTTTTTTTCCTTCTTTTTTTTAAGTTAATTTCCCCCCAGAACAATCTACTGTAGTTAATGAATGCATCATCACACGTTATTTTTCCTCGAATATTTAAGCTACCAGTACTTCTGTAAAAAAACTTTTTTCTTTTTTCTTGGCGCATTCTGAATTTCTCTCCACACCGCTCTTTCGTGCTCACTCGACACATACTGGGAATCAAGATTTTAAAAACGGTCTTTTGAAACGTCCGACTTCAATTCTATCCATATTTGTACAAAGCGCCACCTAGTGGACATTGGAAGTCGAGATTTACCCCCTCAATAGTGGATGAGGCAAATATAAAAATGCTACTGGTCTCCTTTGAGTGCTTACAATGAAATTACTTTAACGTAAACTCTGAAATGAGGCTCGTGCCTGAAAAAGGCATCCTCTCTCAACAAACCGAATTTCCTGTAAATTTATATGGCTCCTACGGTTAAACATATATTGGATATTTGAAACAAAATGTTTTAAAACTTCACAGTGGTTGGCCCCACGCAAAGCCTACAAATAGTTTACTGCTTCATTCGAGACCTAAAGTAATGTATTCTGGCTCATTGTGAGTGCGTCTACAGTGCGCAATGCACGTTCGGGTTTCTGGGGGGTGGGGGAGGGGGGATAAGGAGGAAAAATAAATTCAACCACATTTATTTTCATTAAAAAAATCTTAATTTCAAAAGATGACAAGAGCAGGATATTTAAATACAGGTCCAATGTACTCCCACAGACTAACAGCTTGAAACAAAACAAACAAAAAATAATGCAAGTTGTGGATCGTTTAGCATTTATCAACTAAAAACTTACAACTGTAAATTGACTTACTGGGGGTAGTCTAAAGAGGGCAAAAACTATGTATCACCAGCAGGTCTCCCCACTGTGGTGTTTGCAACATAAAATTTGGAACATTTTATTTCATTCATTTAGGTGGGGGGACGGGGGCAAACACGAAAAGCTCCCATTTGATTTGATTTCCTAGCCACTTTCAGCCACATTTCCAGGTTTATTATTCATTACAAAATAAGATTTAAAAAAAAAGAAAAAACAATAACTAAGTGGATTTGGGGGCCATCCTTTTCATGCACATCAGTGGGGGAAAATACCCCCCCCCCCCCAAAGAAATCTCAGTGCTTTGCTGCAAACATGCAGAGGAGGGAGGAAAAAAAAAACTCTAAAGGTCACTAATGACAAGTGGAGAGGGATGGGTTCTGCCATGATGCAAGCTAACCTACTACGCACGGCTTCCTCCATGTTTGAGGAAAAAACAAAACAAGAGTTAACTTCCAATCCGTTTGCTTAGCAAAACAAAAAAAGGGAATTATACTGTACCAGATTCAGTGCATCTCCCCGCCAAAACAAAAAACAAAAAAAAACTACAGATTAAACCCCACAATAAGCTCCCCACCCCACCCCCCCCCCAGGGAGAAAACAGCACTGTACATTCTAAAGCTCAACCAGGTCACCATGACAAAACTTAAAAAGGAGAATGGAAGATTCCAGAGGAGGATGAGGAGGAAGGAGGAAGGGTGCGTCGTCCCTGCCCCGTTTCCCCCCCTCCCCCTCAGGATTGGGAGGGGGACGTCTGTGCCTTCCTCATGGATCGAAGAGCCTTCTCCCGAAGGTGCTTCTCCAGGTCAGCCAAACTGTTCTCTACTTCACTGTCTGAGTCCTTAAAGAATGGCAGCGTTAGTTACACTGAGACGCCCCCATCCCCCCCCACAGCCGGGACAACCCCACCAACATCGCTGGGGAAATGCCACTCATACACACCTGCCTGTACCTACTCAACATATGCTCAAGATACAAAAAAAATTGAAGTTTTGATAAAGCAGTCTAATCTGCAGGTAAATGCAGTTCTGTTGTTTTATGTAGTAAATAGTCTACGCTAGTGGTGTAACGGATCGTAGTTGATCTGTGATCCGTACGGATCGCCCCCCACGGTTCGGCACGCATGTGAACCGCGGATTAATTGCGAAATTTAACCATCATAGTGAATTACAGTTTTACTGCCGCTAGTACTTTTTAAAGTAATAATTCCCTAAATCTCGATGCAGAGTTGCAGTGAAAAGACAGATGCGTGCTGTGTTTTACTCTGAAGCGCATTGGACCTATCGCTAAGCCCCGCCCCTCTTCGCAGGGGGAGACAGTTTGAGAGCCAGCTCACCCACTGTAATGTAATTTTCACGGATTTAACACATTAAATACTCGTTCATTTTTGGAACCAGAGCTACGAAATCTCTTCCAAATCCGTCAACAAGGCCTGCCGTATGCACTGTAAAAATGTGTGCATGACTATTTTTAAAAAAACGGAGTTTTATGATTACAACTTAGCTCTGGTCCATAGCGTTAGCAGGAGCGTCTCCTTAACGCTATGTTACTTTCCAGTCTGTGCTTCGCCTCGTCAAACAATATGTAATGGAGCCCGGGGTATTTAATGTTGTTATTCATATGGATAAGGCAAGGCTAGTGATGTTAACACCACTGTTCTAATTATTAATTATAACGTTATATATATGGCTAACTAGCCTTGTTGGTACAAGCCTGACCGTCTTGATCCAAGGCTATGGCTAATGTTAACCAAGCCAGACTCACCTAAAGTATAATATTAACGTCAACGTTTACACAGGCTATTTTTTCATTCACTACCATGTTTAAAGGAAGAAGGTATCATGCCTCATATTGCACTTTGATTTAACAATTGAGTATTGAATATTTTATATATTTTAAGATTTTACTTAAACATTGGACATCTTGAATGTTGTTTTCATTTAAGACCATGGGCAAAAGTTCCTTGCTTTAAGTGTTTTACAGAATAAATGGAAAGCAAAGATATACTTGTCTCCCTTTTTTTTTTTTGCTGATCCGAAAAATGATCCGATCCGTGACTCAAAACCGTGATACGATCCGAACCGTGAGTTTTGTGATCCGTTGCACCCCTAGTCTACGCATAGCAATTGGATTCGAGATTCTACCTCGCTAAGGGATCTGTAATCCTGGTCCTGGTGAGCAGTAGAACCCTAAGGCTGCTTTAAAATCAACCAATTCAGATCCGAGAAACCAGGTGAGGCAGCTGTAATTAACTGCTCTAATTGATAAATTAAGCGCTAATTAAACAATGATCACCAGCGGACCCTGCGGCTCTCCAGGACTAGGGTTGCAAAAACCCTGCATTAAAAAGAACGAGTCAGTCATATAAACATTTTCCTGCTAACACGGATAAGGTGGAAAAGGAGACCTCACCTTTTTGGGATCTGAATCGGGGTCCCCCTCAAGCACCACCTCTTCCGGGGCGTCCCCCTCGGCCGTCGCCACGGCGCCCGTCACCACGGCGCCCTTCTCCTTCTTGTGTTTCTTGTGTTTCTTGTGTTTTTTGTCTTTTTTGTGTTTCTTCTCCTTCTTCTTCTTCTTCTTCTTCCCGCCCGCTTCAGTGTCGGAGTTCTGGGGGAAATAAAGATGTGTGAAGGCCGTGCTGAAATACCAGCAGCCCCTGTGAAGGCCGTGCTGAAATACCAGCAGCCCCTGTGAAGGCCGTGCTGAAATACCAGCAGCCCCTGTGAAGGACGTGCTGATATCGCTCAATGAAGGACTGAAATACCAGCAGCCTCTGTGAAGGACGTGCTGATATCGCTCAATGAAGGACTGAAATACCAGCATACTCTGTGAAGGCCGTGCTGATATCGATCAATGAAGGACTGAAATACCAGCATACTCTGTGAAGGCCGTGCTGATATCGCTCAATGAAGGACTGAAATACCAGCAGCCTCTGTGAAGGACATGCTGATATCGCTCAATGAAGGACTGAAATACCAGCATACACTGTGAAGGCCGTGCTGATATCGCTCAATGAAGGACTGAAATACCAGCAGCCTCTGTGAAGGCCGTGCTGATATCGCTCAATGAAGGACTGAAATACCAGCTGGCTCTATGTATAGAGAGAGAGGTGCTCCTCAGGGACTATGTGATCACTGATGCTATTCAATCCAATTCTGCCTGATCACAGAAAATGAGCAAACCCTGAAAGCAACACACACACAGTGTACCTTGTTTGGGGAGTGTGACACACACACACAGTGTACCTTGTTTGGGGGAGTGTGACACACACACACACACACACACACACACACACACACACACACACACACACACAGTGTACCTTGTTTGGGGAGGGGCTTTCTGAGCCACTGATGGCCTTCTTGGCGGGGGGCACGGGTGACCCGCTGGCAGAGCGGGACGGTGAGGGGGATGCAGAAGCAGGCGCCGGGCGCTTTTTGGCGGCTGGTTCCGGGGAGCCCGACGGAGATCGAGAGAGGACCCTCCTCATTGGCTGAGGGCTGGGAGACGTCCTGCAGGGATAGGGAGAGCGTTTAAAGACAAGTCAACTAAACGCTAATGTCTTCAAGCTAAGAGCGATTCCTGAATAGGTTAAATTCGTGCATATTAGCATTCCTATACAAGCTTTTAACCATGAAGACTTCAATGTTCATTACTAGGGATAGCTGTTACATTACGGGAAGGACACGCTTCATCTAAACTGTTCTGTAGTTGCTTCAATGACCTTCTGTATGCACTTATTGTACGTCGCTTTGCATAAAAGCATCTGCCAAATGATTGTAATGTAATTTGAAATATCTGAAATGCTCTGTAAATTCCTTTAATTGCCAACAATGTTTTTTGTTTTTCCAATTTTCAGGACAAAATTCTTAAGTTAAACAAGGGACTTTCTCACTTCTTAGTTTTCTTGGGCTCTGGAGTCCGGGAGACCCTACGGATGGGTCTGTTGCTAGGAGACGGAGACTGCTGACGCCTCTGGGGGGGTGGAGTCGTGGAGGAGGGGCCGTGCCGGCTCTGGGGACTGGAGGATGTTCGCGGGCCCCGCCCCCTGACCGCAGGGGAGGGGGAGAGGCGCGGGGAGCGGGCGTCCCGCCCTGGCCGATTGGCGGGGAGCAGGGGGCTCCTCCTCCGGGGCGGGGGCGAAGAGGAGGAGGTGGGAGGGGTGCGTCTTTTTGCAGGAGGGGAGTCCCTGCGTTTGGGGGACCTGGAGGAGCGGCGCTTGGAGGCCGGAGAGGGGGACGCACGACGCTTGGGCGGGGGTGACCCCGATACCCTACGTTTCTGGGGGGGCAGGGGGGACGGGCTGTAGCGCCTCTGGATGGGGGGAGAGTAACGTCTGGGGGAGGGGGAACGTCTTCGAGGAGGGGGGCTGGGGGGCAAAGAGAAGGGGAAAAGGTGAATTTGGTAAACAGTATTCCGTATAAATAGTATTTTTCTTATATACTTAAATGTAAAAATAAAATAATTTTTTGCTCGTAAAATTACATTGTAAAATTACAATATGATTGGATATAAGCAATAATTCCACATGTACCAAATAACATAAGCAAAAAAAATCTATATTTATAGTATATTTATTGAACATTCAACAGTTTACACAAGACATTTGGATCTAATAGAGTCTGTAATGCAAACACGACACTCTGATCTACCCCAGTGAGGGGCATGCTGGGAAGGGTACCTGCGTCTGGGTGGAGGAGAGGGTGACCGGCGTCGCCGTGGTGAGGGGGAACGGTGTCGCCGTCCCGGTGGTGAGGGGGTCCGTCTTCTCCTGCAGGGAGAACCCCAAAAATAGCTGTAAAGGGGATCCACAGACACACAAAACCTTCGACCCTCTCAAGTTATTATTTTCTGTGGCTAAGGGATCTCTCACACAGTCAGAACTGCCTTTAGAGAATAATCCCCTTTCTGGGGTTCTAAAAAGAAAAGGTTTTCCAAGACCTGGTTGGGAAGCCTGGGAATAGGATTTGTAAAAACCCACCTGTTGGGCACGGGTGACTGCCACCTCTTCCCGGCAGCGGCCCTGGCAAAGAGACGGAACAGAAAAAAGCCGTTGTCACAAACATCCGTTATTCATTTCACACGTTCAAACGTGCCATTCCGCCATCCACCTTTCACAATTACATCTGACCTCAAAAACAATCCTCCTTTTTCAAAACGAAGTGAATTACGCGGCCTATAGTCACAGAATTTCCTCAACCCCTGGTAAATGATTATTTTGTGCTGAATGGTAACAGGAGGACGGCCTCATGTTTGTGTGTGTATGCAGTAACTCATCATTAATACATCTAAGCCTGGATAGCTAATCGCTAAAAGCTAAACGACTGGAATGAGACGCATACGTTTCATCACAGCAAAGAGAGACGCTCCGGTCACCGGCTCACGTGTTTCTCTGTCTCTGCCTTACTCTTTGCTAGTCTGGAACATGTTTAAAAACATTTTTTATTAATAAAAGCAACAATAAAAAAAATAACTCTGGTCAATTCCGGTAGACAACAGGCCAGGTTGTGTGACAGGAAGTCACAAGTGTAACAGGGGGGGGTTGGTGTGGGCATGGGGTCACATGACTGACCTGGGGGAGGTGTCTCGGTGGCGCCTCCTGGGAGAGGACGGGGAGTGGCTGTGTCGCCTCTTAACCTCCCCGTTTCGGGCAGCCGCCCCGGCCCCGGACCCCGGCCCGCCCGGCCTCTTTGGCCCTTCGTCTTCTGAGGAAGAGGAAGATCCTGTGTCTAGAAACAAGAAGGGTGGGGGGGAGAGACAGAAAAATAGAAATTACACAGGTGCCCGTTAACCTCGGGGCTTTTCGGGATGTGGCTCATAAATAACACCAAGATGAGGACTGAGGATTAGGGCGTGATCTGAGAGGCGAGCATCACACCTCAGATTAGAGGAAGGCGCTGGACAAGACGAATGCGGACAAAGGTTAGTTGTGGAGTTTCGGGGAGGGCGAGGGGCGGGGCGAGAGAGAGCGGGGGGGTGGGGGGTAAGAGGGAGGGAAGGGGGCAGAAATAAAAGGGTTATAACCTGAGGAAGACTGCTGATTCTGCCGGCGATACTGCCGTCGCTGCTGCACTGAATCTGCTGCAGCCCCTTTCCCACCTTTATCATCCTCTGAAACGCAAAGGAATCCTTCAGTGCTCTGAGACACATGTACCACTCACTCACTCACTCACTCACACTCACTCACTCTCGCACTCACTCGCACTCACTCACTCGCACTCACTCACTCGCACTCACTCACTCGCTCGCACTCACTCGCACTCACTCACTCGCTCTCACTCACTCGCACTCACTCACTCACTCGCACTCACTCACTCACTCGCACTCACTCACTCGCACTCACTCACTCACTCGCACTCACTCACTCGCTCTCACTCACTCGCACTCACTCGCACTCACTCACTCGCACTCACTCGCACTCACTCACTCGCACTCACTCACTCGCACTCACTCACTCGCACTCACTCACTCGCACTCACTCACTCGCACTCACTCACTCGCACGCACTCACTCGCACGCACTCACTCACTCGCACTCACTCACTCGCACTCACTCACTCGCACTCACTCACTCGCACTCACTCACTCGCACTCACTCACTCGCACTCACTCACTCGCACTCACTCACTCGCACTCACACACTCGCACTCACTCACTCGCACTCACTCACTCGCACTCACTCACTCGCACTCACTCACTCGCACTCACTCACTCGCACTCACTCACTCGCACTCACTCGCACTCACTCACTCGCACTCACTCACTCGCACTCACTCACTCGCACTCACTCACTCGCACTCACTCACTCGCACTCACTCGCACTCACTCACTCGCACTCACTCACTCGCACTCACTCACTCGCACTCACTCACTCGCACTCACTCACTCGCTCTCACTCACTCACTCGCACTCACTCGCACTCACTCACTCACTCACTCGCACTCGCACTCACTCGCTCACACTCACACTCACTCACTCGCACTCACTCGCACTCACTCGCACTCACTCGCACTCACTCGCACTCACTCACTCGCACTCACACTCACTCGCACTCACTCACTCGCACTCACTCACTCGCACTCACTCACTCGCACTCACTCACACACTCGCACACTCACTCGCACTCACTCTCACTCACTCACTCGCACTCACTCGCACTCACTCACACTCACTCACTCACTCACACTCACTCACTCACTCACTCGCACTCACTCACTCACTCGCACTCACTCACTCACTCTCTCACTCACTCGCTCGCACTCACTCACTCACTCGCTCGCACTCACTCTCACTCACTCGCACTCACTCGCACTCACACTCACTCGCACGCACTCACACTCACTCACACTCACTCGCACGCACTCACACTCACTCGCACTCACTCGCACTCACTCGCACTCACTCACTCGCACTCACTCGCACTCACTCGCACTCACTCACACTCACTCGCACTCACTCACTCACTCACTCGCACTCGCACTCACTCGCACTCACTCGCACTCACTCGCACTCACTCGCACTCACTCGCACTCACTCGCACTCACTCGCACTCACTCACTCACTCACTCGCTCTCACTCGCTCTCACTCACTCGCTCACACTCACTCACACCGCTCACACGCACACCGCTCACACGCACACCGCTCACACGCACACCGCTCACACGCACACCGCTCACACGCACACCGCTCACACACACACCGCTCACACACACACCGCTCACACACACACCGCTCACACACACACCGCTCTCACACACACCGCTCACACACACACCGCTCACACATGCATACCCGCACGCACGCACACACACACACACCTGCACGTACACACACCTCACACATGCACACACACACCACGGGCGCACACGCACGCACGTACAAACACCTCACACACCACACACCACACGCACACATGTGCCCCCCCCGCCCCCCAACGGTGAGTTTCTGGGACTCCCAGGTGAATCACTGTTTAAAATGTGTTCCAGTACAATGGTAAGAAGGGGCTGGAGTCAAAATAAATTAAATAAAAATAACATAATAAAATAAAATGAGGTGTGGAGAAGGGGCCGCAAGCAGATCTCGTTCGACAAAAAAAGCATGCATACTAAAGATACCAGCGCATGATCACACACAATTATGCAACCAGCAGCCAATCAGGAATCGCCTGTGGATTTCCCAGAATTCCCACCTCAGGGCCCGCACAATAACTCACCGGACTCGGACTGCTCCGAACGTCTGGGTCTGGGTGCCGGAGAGGGGGACTCATTCTTGCCTCCTGGCTTTCGTTTTGAACCTGAGGGGAAATTCATAATCAATTTCAGTCGGCTGTTGCTAACTGACGGTAAAGATTCATCAGTATTAGCCTAGCCTACTAACAAAACATTTGACAGTAGCTCAAAAGTATTCTACAAATTAGCATACTACAGTAACACCAAGCAACAAAACAGCCTCATTGCTAGGAATATTGGTTGCGTTTGCCATAGTACTTTTCACTAAATATTTAATGTAGCCTACATCTGTCATATCTCAGTCTTATATCCTTATTGATATTGATCTATGGTTATCCATGGATAAGAGTTAGAATACAGCAGGGACATTTATTTTTACCTTTGCATTGTGTGGTATTGTTATTCAACATGAATTCATACAAATATTTAAATTATTTTTCACTTAATTATTTGAACAGTGTTTAATGTACGACAACAATCACTAATTAACTAATGAAAATGTAGAAAAACAACTTTTTAAATTTGGGACGGTCCACATGACTTTGGGACGTTTAAAATAGTTTCTCGACACGGTTCCGTGATGGTGAAAAAGGTTAGCCTGGAGCCCTGCTGTTGAGGCTGAAATATTTTCACTCACATCTTTAAAAGGGGTGCTCTATGCCTGGCCCCTTTCAGTAGAGACTGCCATTTACAATGTCTGAGAGGTGCCTGAATATCAGCCCATTACCAAATGTGGGCGCCCCCCAAGAACAAGGCCTTGAACAAGGGGAGGGCCAGGCCTAGTTTTGGGTTACCACGGCAAAGAACCCCGACCCTTCTCCCGCTCCGAGATGCTAAAATGCAACAAGACTCATGGGATTGGGGTGGGCAGGGTGTTCGATATCCAACTAGCAACAGAGTATCCACTTCCCCGAGGAGAACGAGCCACTCGAAGGAGTCGAACACCAGCCTGGAGTATTAATCCTGCTCGGTTAACAAGAGCTGTAACAGAAGCCGAGTGTGTAATGGGAGAGCTCTGCAGGTATTAATACATAGACACAGATGGGGGCGATGACACTCACACTGTCCTACAGGGGGCCTCATAGCATACTAAAGGTCCTCACACTGAAGGGTGGGGGGGGTAGTTACCTGAGGATCTGGAGGGAGAGTCAGAGGGACGGCTCTTCCTGGTTCGGGGGGAGGGGGAACGGCGGCCCTTGGACGGCGGACTCCCGCTGGTAGGCGGGGGGGTTCGTCCTCGCCTCTTGGAGGGGCTGGCAGGGGGCTCGGCCCGAGTCTTACGAGGGGGGGTGTTGGACACCCTCTTCGTAGCCTTCTTCTGTGGTGAGCGGGAGGAGGAGGAGGACGAGCTGCCGGAGGATGATGGAGAGGGAGAGCGCCTCCTAAAGGACAGGCAGACCAACTGTTAAATCCCCAAATCAACCAATAACGAAATCACCAGGCAGGAACTCAACCAAACAACCAATCAGCTGACAATCAGCCAAACAAACACATTTATTTTGGTATAACACGCTCACACACCTCCTGACGGGGGAGCGGCGGTGCCGGGGACCAGGCGGGCCACGCCTAGGAGGGCTGCGTCTGCGAGGTGAGCCACGCCTCCGTCGGGGGGAGTAGGACCTGCGTTTGGAGGGGGGAGAAGAGATGGGACGTCCCGTTTCAGTGGTCACACAACCCCACAAAGAACAAGAACAGCCCAAGAATACAGGACTGAGAAGTCTGATAGGCTGGCATATGATTACATGTTATTTTGGAACCCTCCCTTCCTCCCTCCTTCCCTGCACAGGTACGGAATCTCGCCCGTCCCCTCACCTGGAGCGGGATCTGGGTCGCCGGCGTGAGCGGGATCGGGAGCGGGATTTGGAGCGGGACCTGGACCGGTGTCGGGGCCGGTCCCTGCGCCCGTCCTTCTCCCTTTCTCTGGGCCGGGCCTTCTCCTCCTTCTGCACCACCACCTCCGGAGACGCCTCCTTCGCCTCCAGCACGGAATCCGGCTTCACCTCCTTCACCACGTCACTGGAGATCCAGACACAAACGCAGTCATAAGCCACTGTAGCCCTTGCCACAGTAAAGATGCAGTTATTGTAAACCATTCGCATTGTGCACGGTGCAGAAACAAGCCAGGTAAATCCCTATGGTTTTACTTCTTCAATGAAGTATGAACACACTGTACTGCAAAAACCGTACGTTGCAAAACACCTTGTTTGAAGGCTTGCCATACAACACAATTCTACAGATTTGAGACAAAAGCAGTGTGCTGAGTAAGACCATTTGGATTATGTATAAATACAGTGTCAGTATAGTGTGATAATGGATACTCGGGTATAGACAGCATTATACTGAAGTGATAATAGACACCCATGTATAAAGACAATGGTAGAACAGTGTGACAATGGATACCCATGTATAAATAGTGTCAGCATGGTGTGATAATGGATACTCATTTCGACCACGATCGATTCGATTGATTTTTCATTTTTCGATTTCGATGTTCGTTTGCGATATATTCGAATCGATAATGAATTATTACGATTCGATTTCGATTCTATTAGAAATCGATTAATTAATAATATACCAAATTAAATGTATTAAATATTTTTTATTAATGCATTAAAAAAAATGAAAATAAAATATTCAACATTATTAAACATTTACATTTGCCAGTTTATGCATTTGCATTTTTTACAATAAACATCATGCAGCAAAAAAACATTCTAAAAGTATGAATAACTAACAGTCAATTAAAAAATGTTTGCAAGAAAAATGAAATTTACTAACAAATAAAGTCAAAAATAAAAAAATTAAAAAAAAATAAAAAACAAAAAAGTAACTTTTCCTAAAAAATAGTACCAAAAAAAATGAAATAGCTGTAACCTTATAAAACTTTTAGTACTTTCTAAATCTTATCCATCTGTAGCGTTAAGATCGGACATAAGCGTCATTAAAGGACAGTATTTTCACAGTTCGACATTTTTTCATTTTTTTCAGGTATACAGTTTTCTTCACATTTTTTTCTCAAATATTTATGATTATTATGGTGTATCTAGGTTCCATTTATGTATATAATAAATTAATTGACATTAACATTTTAGTAATAATTAATTGAAAATTTTTGTTATTACAATGAACGTACTTTTTTTTTTTTTTTTTACTAAAAACGGTTACTAAATTTAAATAGAAAAAATGGTTTAAAAAAAAAAAATATCAAAAGCACGTTAACTGGAATCTGTATAAAAATAAAACAAAAAAAAAAAAAAAAAAACAAAAAAAAAAAAAAAAAAAAAAAATCTCATCTTTGCCACCGAAATCCCTTTTCTCTGACTCCTTACATGCTTCGCTGCTGCTGTTGCAGCTTGTCAATTTTGTTGCTGTCGTCTGTTCATCGTCGTATTGTTTGTGGTGTATGTTTGTTTGTGTGTTGTTGTGGTGTTGATCTGAAACTTGCTTCTATCTTGTTTTTGCAAGTCTTTTTTTTTTGTCTCTTTTTCCCTCCTTCTTTCTACCCGAAAACCTTCCATACACTCTTCTATTCTTCATCGCAAATTCTCTCTTGTTCTCTCTTCTCAGTCGACGAGCGGCAGCCAGCAGGCTCGCCCATTTCAGATCTTTCAGTGTCCTTCATTGTCGTCACTTTCTCGCGCTACGCTTACGTTGGGGTTGGAGCAGAAACATAAGCTGGTCAAAAGAGTTTTTTTAAAAAAAATATCGGGTCTCATATATATTATAAATAATTTTTGAATAAATGAAAAATACGTGTACATTCATTTAAAAATATTTAATCGATCGATGCTTATCGATTCGAATTCAGCAGAGATCGATGTGCATTTATATTTACATTTCGATCGATGCATCGCGATGCACCGGTGCATTGTCCCACCCCTAATACTCATGCATAAATACAGTGTCAGTATAGTGTGATAATGGATACTCGGGTATAGACAGCATTATACTGAAGTGATAATAGACACCCATGTATAAAGACAATGGTAGAACAGTGTGACAATGGATACCCATGTATAAATACAATGTCAGCATGGTGTGATAATGGATACTCATGTATAAAGACAATGGTAGAACGGTGTGACAATGGATACCCATGTATACAGTGTAAGCATAGTGTGATAATGGATACCCATGTATAAATATAGCGTCAGCATGGTATGATAATGGATACCAATGTATACAGTGTCAGCATGGTGTGATAATGGACACCCTTGTATAAATAGTGTCAGCATGGTGTGATAATGGATACCCATGTATAAATATAGCGTCAGCATGGTGTGATAATGGATACCCTTGTATAAATACAGTGTCAGCATGGTGTGATAATGGATACCCTTGTATAAATACAGTGTCAGCATGGTATGATAATGGATACCAATGTATACAGTGTCAGCATGGTGTGATAATGGACACCCTTGTATAAATAGTGTAAGCATGGTATGATAATGGATACCCATGTATAAATATAGCGTCAGCATGGTGTGATAATGGATACCCTTGTATAAATACAGTGTCAGCATGGTGTGATAATGGATACCCACGTATAAATATAGCGTCAGCATGGTATGATAATGGATACCCATGTATAAATATAGCATCATCATGGTGTGATAATGGATACCCATGTATAAATAGTGTCAGCATGGTGTGATAATGGATACCCATGTATAGCATCATCATGGTGTGATAATGGATACCCATGTATAAATACAGTGTGCTAATGGATGCAGCCTGAAGCCTGACCTGGTGGAGGAGGCCTCCTGTATGAGTGGCTGGGGCTGGGCGCTCTCTGATTGGTCGGGCTCAGGCAGGGGCTCCTGCGTGTTTTTGGGCGGGGCGGGAGGGGGTGAGGCGGCCACGGGGCTGGGCTTGCGGCGTGGGGAACGGGAGTGACTGCGCTTCCTGTCCCGCTTCGCTGGGGACCGTCTCCGCGGTGACGGCGACCTGGACTTCTTCCTGTTTCACCCCAAGAAGCAGAGAGTTAACACACGTGTGCCGCAAACGATCTTTCCACCTCATTATACAACCGCACATTTCAAAATATGTCATGTTTCACAATGCATGCATCTAATCAGGCCCCCAGGAGCTCAGAAACGGTCCAATTTGTGCTTTGAATGTCTTTATATAGCCGAAAAACCCTTCCAATAAGAGCCAACACACACACACACACACACACACACACACAGCTCCATGCAGGGCCACAATACTCACCTTCTTGGACTTCTGGCTTGATCCTTCTCTCGGTTCTCCTTCTCCTCCTTCTTCTTCTCCTCGTCGATCTTCTTCAGAGAGGCCAGCTTCTCCTGCTCAATCTGCATTTAACGCACAGTCACCGCACAGAGTCACGCAAGCAGGCCCGTACATCCGTCCCACAATCCCAAAGAGAGGCCCTCCCACCAGCTCTGACACCCCACAGTAAGGTTGCAGGAAAGAACACTATTGTGCGTGTGTCTGAGATAGTTTGTGTAAGTGGTTGAGTGTGCGTGTGAGTAAAATCGTTGGCGAGAGCAGTGTGTAATACCCCTTTCACACCGAAGCAATAACCCAGATAAAGCCCGTGTTTGCCTTTTGGTGTGAACGGGTCAAGCGCGGGTCGAAAACCCGTGTTTGCTATCCCGCCTCATTCGCGGGTTTTGTGTGTGAAAGGGGTACGATGGGGTGAGTGAGAGTGAGACGGTGTGAGCCCGTGCTTCTGCCTGTCTCTGCGTGCGTGCGTGCGTGCGTGCGTGCGTTCGAGGCCTGTATCACCTGTCTCTGTTTAATCTCCTCCTTCTTCTGCTCCAGGAAGGCGGTGGGAATGCCGGCGATGTTTTCCTGGGCGCTGAGCAGCAGGGGCCACAGATCCCTCATGAACTCACGCGCGTTCTTCCCGTTCAGAAAGCCCGTCAGGTTAATCTGCATCATTTTACTGTCTGGGTTCTGCAACACAGACACAGGGAAGGCAAAGAGGGGGTGGGGGGCGTTTAGAGCAGGAACAGAATGGACAGGGGGGGGGGGGTGCGAGGCCTCTGCCTCCCCCACAACTCCTCTAGATTATGCCCTTCAGCCGCTATAGACAGACAAATATGACTAGATCACTAAAGCCCTCCTCCCCCACCCACCAAAAGCTTACCGCTACACTGTGAGCTGTGAGGCTAACCCTCACACATATGCCTAAGGGGAAAACAACCTGGGAGTTGCAGCTAGCTGACCTTTGACCTCTGAGAGGCATATGTACATGTACATCTGCATGCATTAAGAACTCTCTGGACCCTACTCTTGACCCACCTCCAAGCCATAGCTTTAACCATACTTGGTAAAAAAAAAATGCAGCAAAATCATTTTTAAAAAATAAAAATAAAAATACCACTGGCATTTGCAACATCGGTCTTCAAAAGGGATAACTGAGCAAATGTCTCACACCCTGTCCCCCCTAAACTGTTTCCATGAGATTTTGTTTTTGGAGGGGGGTTTGGGGGAGGGTCTGTTTCGTTTAGGTACATTGTTTTCCAGAGGAAGGGGTGTTTCTTCCATCTCTCTCCCACCCATGATACCATCTTGAGACACTTCTTTTCTTTTTTTCTTTCTTTTTTGTTTTTGGAGGGGGGGGGTGGGGTGTGAGGGGATGGGGGGGGGGGGCAATAAGATCCACAGAACAGACTGCATGGACACCAACAAAGCCAAAGCTTCCGGAGTCTTCCGTGCGTTTCCGTTGGGATCTCCGGGAGCGCCAGACACTCCTGCAGAGAGAGACGGTTTCCTGGGCTTTTCTTCAGACTCCCTACTGCTCGACACTCAATCACCTTGAGTTTAATGTTTATATCATTTATCTAAATTGCAAAAGACGAACAAGCAATAATGAGTACATAGGCCACAAGAAAGTCAAGTTTTTTTTTGTTTTTTCCCCCCCTTTCTTTTTTTACGTTTATTTAAAATTACTCAACAAATAAGAATTCAACAACTTAAAACATCAAAAAAAACCTTAATGCATTTAATTCCTGTCAAATCATAAGCTTTATATCAAATCTAAGTTTCCCCCCACATCTAAAATACCACCTAATGTACTGAATTAATTCAAATTTACATGTGGTTCATGATGCGGTCCTCTTAAAAAAATAATTAAATCACGTGTTTAAAATTATTATGACAGTAATAATGTACCTGTCTGCCATCCCAGCAATACCTTTATGTGGATCAAAATAAACTTGAAATGTTAAAGACAAAAAAATATATACAGACACGCTGTGAACTAGGGGTGCACCGATTTTCTTGGCCAATATCAATGGCAGATATTCGCCGGAGCACGGTGGCATGATTGTGTTAACACAGAAATGCGTACGACTAAAAACTGCCGCATTACTGCAAATGCCATTCTCACTCTGACCGCAAGAGGGCGCCTCAGGACAAAACACGACAGCCCCCGACACTTTCAGAATCGCCAGCTTTATTGAACGGAAGATAGTAGCTTCCGTTTGGAATTCCACATGAATGATCATAAAGCTGTTACGTTTTTAATAAGTAGCTGTGACAGGGGATGAAGGACAGGAAGCCCAGAGTTTAAATATTAATTCTGCCGAGAACGGCAGTTAACAATCCCCTCATTAGAAATAACGACTGTTCCGAAATTCAGGTAAACGGCTCATATTAACATTAACATATTACCACTGTTCCATGCAGCACACTTTCTCATGTAGCCTTGCCAATGTTATAAAATATGGGCTTTTTGACAACAGGAAACACCACAAGGACACAACATGACCCAGTAACAGTGTGATTACAACTGTGCTGACTTTAAACTTGCACAAGGTGACTAATGTACATTCACACATGACACTTAGCAGAGGCTCTTTACCAGAGAAACTTGTGCACATTATATTTTTACATAAAGTCCATTTATGGAGCTGGACATTTTATTGAAGCAGTGCAGGTTAAGTACCTTGCTCAAGGGTACAGCGGTTCCTTGTCTGGGAATGAAACCCTAGCTGGGAATGAAACCCACAACCTTTGAGATACAAGCCCAGCTTCCTAACCACCACCGCCATGCACTCAACTGTCATTCCACTGCAGTAGACCTCTTTAAACCTCCTAAAA
Source organism: Ilyophis sp. 1 JC-2022 (assembly GCA_022702515.1). Taxonomy (NCBI): domain Eukaryota; kingdom Metazoa; phylum Chordata; class Actinopteri; order Anguilliformes; family Synaphobranchidae; genus Ilyophis; species Ilyophis sp. 1 JC-2022. The sequence continues at coordinate 66,155,302 of CM040406.1, read as the reverse complement.
TACATTCCAATTCCATTCTTTTTCCAACATTCTGATGGCTTTGAAATTGTTGACTTAATTGCACTTTACGTGAGAATGTTCCAATATAAGGGTTCACAAATTACTTAATGCCAGTAGAATAATGCAAGTCTTTATAATGACCCAGACAAACAGCCTTTATTGTGCAAAGCCAACGCTGCACCCCAGCTTTAGGTTACAGATGCATTACTCTGCATTAGCGGAGCTGGAAAACTACACAGAAGAGCAGTGTGAGCCACCGTTAGCACAATGCTAATATCTCTTAAATCCTCCCTGTACACAGAAGAGCAGTGTGAGCCACCGTTAGCACAATGCTAATATCTCTTAAATCCTCCCAGCTCCATGTCACATTTAAAAATTTAGAAAAACCCTTCTCCGAAATTTATTTATTTATTTTCAAAGCCAAAAATTTAAGCCCAACGGTACTAGCCACAGGATAGTTAGAAATCAGCTGATCAAGTGGGAAAAGTCTTACCAGACTATTTTTTTATTTTTAATTGCAGGTCTGGACAGTCATAAGAATAATGTGAATCTGAGGACTACAAGCACATATTACTGTGGATCTGGTGTGTGTGCCACACAAATTATGAACCACAAAACTACCAACCGTGCAATGTCACAGGTACATCCCAATAACCCTGACCATCGGTGCACCCCTACAGCCGATATCAAAGACCTGAGGTGAGTTTCACAACTCTGCAGAAAGTGAAGAACTTAAAACTGCACTACAACACCATTAGAAAGCTGGGAATGTCTCACTTCATAAATAAACAGATAAATCTCCATCGGGCTTCCACTATGAGTAGAGCAGTAGTCCCTTTTCACACATGAATTATAGTGGGGAGGAACTCAGCATCCGTCCCAAGACAAATAAGAGTGTCAAAAGGGCATAGTGCTCCGTTTCCACTTCTAAACCAGAGGATACATTCAAAGTGCTTTGTTCTTTCTCTTTTTTTTCTTCTTCTATGTTATAAGTAGTAAAATAAAAACAAAAAAATGGCAGTGACCTAGAGCTCTCTCACTTGCATGGTTTGGACCCCCATCACAAAACTCACCTCCAGACACACACAGCATCATCAAAGGTGTTGGGCTCTGAGAGACTTTGGGTTCGGTAGAGACCTAATTAGGTGTTGGTGCTATACGTCTGATGCAAGGAATAACATCCATATTTCCATATTGGTTCAGGCCTTTTAAATCATAAATCACATCATCATTAGAAAACTGCTGTCAATGGCACTTGTCACATATTACAGCAACAATTCTCTCTCTTTAACCCCCAGCACTAGACAAATACTGCTTTGTTTCTGCAGTTTCACCAGCTGTAGACAGTCAAAGGTCCCATTGTAGTTATCCTTCTCTTAAATGTACTGATACTGCCTTCGCCTCCTCTCCACTGTCATTCAACAACAATAATATTTAATAAATTAAACTGAGAAATTCTGAACGTTCTACCTTCCTCCCCCATTCACCCACCCCCGACTTCAGCAAAATAAAAACTTTAAAAGAACAACAAGGCCTATTTCAGTAGCAATAAAAAAAAAGGAACGGCAAAGCGGAGTCAATGGCATTACCTTCTCCTCAAGCTGGTTGAAAATGAACTCGATGACGACGTCATCCTCGAACCCCAGTATCTCTGTGACTCGTTGTGTGATCCAGGGTTTGATCACCTCCAGGTTCACCTTGGTCATATCCACCTGAGGAGAGGAAGAATATATACATTTCACTGAACATGAATTACAGCAAGAAACAAGACCACACATGTTCTTACATGGTAAAAGTACTCTCGTTGTGGAGACAATGTCCTGGAAATTCTCTATTTAAACTATTGTCATTTCTTGAAATAGTTAAAAGCTTTGTTTATACTAAAAAAAAATGAATAAAATGCAAGTAACTCCTGCATCTATGGAACAACTTTTCTAATAAAATTACAACAAAAATAACAAACAAAATCTATACATTTTGGCAAACTTGGCCTTCGTACTCCATACATACAAATGCATGGAGTTCCCCCATTTCTGGGAGGAGATGTTTTATGCTAAGAGGAAAAAGGCCAAATCAACCACACAAATACCTTCTTCTCCAGGCATTCTGCAAACTTCAGTTGCTTGAGTAGTTTCTTCTGTTTGTTGCTGAAGCGATTGTCTTGCTCTGCACTCGTGCCCTGGTGACGGGAGGCAATGAGAACACGTGTCAGCTGGCAAACACACTATTTCACAATCACACACATAGTATGACTGACAGCTATGACGAGCCTCAAATGACTAGCAAGGATGGCCCTTTGTACTCCGCAAACAAACTTTAGTTCATTAAAAAAAAATAACATCGTGCATTCCAGAGGCTTTTTTATCCGCTATTCTCTCGTTGTTACTCGATGCTACATTAAAGTTAGCTGGACAAATGTTAATTTGTAGAAGTGCACGTTAGCCAAACATTATTCCGAGCTCCCCTCTCGCAAACGACCGCGCCATCGTCCACCCGATCTGTGACTGTTACGTTAACAGCTAATGTGAGCAGGCGAATTACCACTCATGGACTTATCCTCCATGCTACGTCAGCAAACCTAATATATAATTACGTACCTAGCCTATTGGTACATGACGACAATCAAAAGCTCTACTTTAGCTTTGGATAGCAAGCGTATGGAGGATTTTTAAAAATTATTTCTGGAAAAAACGCACGGATGTGAGAAAGCGGAAAGGCCACTCTCACGTTAAGCCTTAGCTACCAAAAACTAAGGCAGACATTTTGCAATAACGCCAGCTAAGTGTACGCAGGAGACAATACACATATATGACATTGACTCAATCTAAACTATTCGGTAAATAATCCTCGGCCATGAGAATAATAATATTAGCCAAGTTATAAAACAGGGTGTTAGCTAAAGCAGCTAAGAGTGAGATATTTAGTTTGTGTTGCCCGCCTGGCCGCCTCACTACTCTGCACGTCTGTAGGCCGCAGATTTCCACAGCAACACTTAACGTTAAATTAGCTAATGTTAGCCTCACAAACAAGCAGGCGAGCAAAGAGCCCCACAAATCAAAAGCAAAGGTAGCAATCTCAGATAAAGGGCATTATCACATAGGAGCTACACAGCAGCCACTTGATGAAACGGATCCTATATAAATTCTATCTAAATGCATAGTTATCTGCTTCGCTTTAAGACTTGCGGTAGCGTGATAACAATCCGCCATTTTTTATTCCCACACATAAGACCATCGCCTTGGCTGCGGAATGGCGCACGAATTTACTCAAGGTAACGATGTTTACGGTGGGGGGCCGACATAAAATCATACCGCAAATTGCCATTTAGATCTTCAGCCGACGTAAATATTCAACGGATAACCTTTTAAAGAACCATAAATTAGTCGGTTACTTACGCGGAAGAATCCCGCGTCCATCTTCTGTCCGTGTGAAGAGAGTGTGCTGCTGCTGGAGAAAGACGTGCCCTCGGGGACCCACAATGCAGCGGGGCAAGACGATACACTGCCCTTCTTTAAAAGGCCACTGTGGGGCGCTAATGAACTTTTCAGATCTTTCTGGTCGTTGTGTTTATTCTAACAGTGCATTCGTTATTTCACATATTTGAAAAATATTTTCTCATGGGTCAGCAGTCTTATGCTTCCATAAGTATTTATTTTTAAATAAGTATTTATTTTTAAATAAGTATTTTTTTCTGACTGAGACCGCAGCTATGATTACACTCATTGTTTACATTTTAGTGTTGTTTACTGTTTACAACATAGTCTCAGACCACCTGATTTGGTGGCTCATTCACTTGAATAACAAAGTTATAACGAGCTAAGAGTGATTTCAAGATTTCTCCTGGGTTTTATTAGGTATGTCTCACTGTTGTAAACAATTAAAACGGTAACGCAAACCGGAACAACCATTTAAAAAACAATATAATTTGGCGCCCAGCGCGGAGCTGTGAAGCATATGTCCAATTCAAATTTGGAATATCCAATGAATCTCAACCGCGTTCATAGGCGAACCCAACCGCACGGGACACACAGGACAGCGCAGGCCCACGGCTTTCCTCCTAAACACGTGACTCGGAAATCAGCCACTTGTTAAATGGAACGCCCATTATCGTTTTTCAAACGTTACGGAAGGTGTCACAGTAAGTTAACCAATGCAAGCTCAGCGGAGCTTCTGAACCTCAGAAGATAGTTGTTGCCCAGAGGTAGATCCACAGAACTATGGGTAGATCGATCCATGGTTCACGCAGCCACTAGACCCCAAGTATTCAAATCACGGTCCTCAAGGTCCCTGAACTGCTGGTTTTCAACCCTCCCTTTACCTGGGAGTCAGGTGCGAAGACAGTCTGGCCAATCAGTAGCACTAATTCTTCAGTTTTTGGATTTGGATTCAAGGTCCAGATTTGAATAGCCATGCACTAGACTATGGCCATGGGTATAATCTGGCCCTGTAAAACACCACTTAAAGAAGCAGTGTAGTATAGTAGTTAGGGAAATGGGCTTTTAATACAAAGGCTGAAGGTTTAATTCCCAGCTGCTGGTTATATTCTTGGTAGGTACTAAACCTGAAATTGCTTCAGAAAAATATCCAACTGCAAAAATTAGTTGTATATAAACTGAAACTTCCTCTGAATGTGTGGCTGCTAAATGTCATTTAAGCAATACAGCTGCACACAGCATAATAAAATAGGCTAGTATGCAATTTCCACTTTTCTTGAATGCACAATTCTAGTCAAGGAGAAAATACAATTATTTAATTAGACCACATTTTAAAATGTTCAGTTAATAGAACACACATCTATACACCAGCAGTGCAGTGATGTTTGTGAAGGATGTGGACTTTGAATGTTTTGGGGAAACATTGTATTACCTCCAAGCTAATCGCAAATTTCATGGTGTATCCAGCTATTGTGTGTCCATTTGACCAGGTTTTACAACATTCATTCACGTTTAATGTTTATATTAAGGGTGAGGCTAGACATTTAGACAGTTTGGCATAATGCCTTCCTTCACTGATGCTATTTCCTCAACACAACATTATATACCTTCAATCATTAACGTCACCACAACTGCACGGATCCGTTAGGAAGGAACTGCCATTCCAAGCCTATATGTTCAGTTAGGCTATTAGAGTTACCTTGTGGCAGCAAATCCAAAAAGGAATAGCTAAAGCAATTGAGCCTTGAAGGAACAGGACTTTGCTCTTTTTTCAGCCTTTTGTTAAAAACCAGAGGTTGTGTTTAGATTAAAATCATTTAGTAACTACATTCACAAAAGATATGCGCTCATTTTTTGTCTCTGTTGAAAATGAGGCAAGATTCAAATGTCTGAATCTCCATGCATTAGCTCAGCTCCTGCATTAGCTCCGCTAATGTTTCCTCTAGACTCTTCTGAAACTGCATAGTCGCGTAACCAGCGTTGCCAGTGTGGCTATGCATAAACATGAAAGCATGTAAAACATTAAGCAACATCTTATAGGCCTAAAATATCCAATATAATCTAAAGGCGTCTGTGGCTTACACAAATTCATACAAACAGCAAACAAAATATGAATGCCTGAAGTTGAATGTAAGATAAAAACTGGAATACGTTTCTCAACACTGGTGGCAACACAGACGTCAACTTCACCGAAATGTTCCTTTTGACCTCTTCCATGCCGAGGAATTTACAACTCTGCTCTTGTTCATTTTAAGTTGCTATACCAACAACACCTCAAATTTTTTTTTTGCATTTTTTTAAAACAAGGTGATGGCATTTTAAAACATTTTAAAACAAAAGAGAATCGGCTGATAAGTGAACAAAATACATCACTGCACAGACCCTGTGAGTGAATGAAAAAGGTAGGCTATTTGTTGCAAAGAAGTGCCGCGCGTTAATGATAGGTTTACTTTTGATACATTTCAGTCATTCAGCTCCTGAACATAACATAGGTTTATAGACTATAGCCTATCTGAGCTAACACACTGCATTTCCTTCAACTTGCAAAAGGGGCATTTACACACTAGGTCCATAATGTTTTGTGTTTTGTTTTTCCCAATCTGCAGTCATACTCGTGACCAAGGGTTTGACACCTCGCCGATTGGTGACAACAGGGGTAGCATATCTAGCAGCAAGACCTTGGTGGAACGGAAACATCCAGCTTCGCCACGTGTTCGGGGCCATCCGCAGTATTTGGCGTCCTTCAACACCGGTCAAAGAACATTCCGGCAATTATTTAAGTCTCAACCTAACGGCTCGTCTGCCCGCGAAGCCTCGCTATGTGTTCTCCGGTGGTGGGGCACTGTGTATCGTCACCACCGTGGAATCGCTGATCGTACTGAGCTGTTCCGAGTTGTTTTGGTCCTCATTGGCTACTGCTCGGGGAAACCGAAAGCCGTTTCTCGCGGTGCTGTGTGAGTGCGCGATGCTGGCGGACACCGAGTTGGCGCCGCGCTGTCCCAAAGGCAAGTTGGTGTTCGCGGCGGAGGATGACTTTGTACGAGACTTGGATGTCATCCCCCTCCCCATAAGGCGAGACGTGTGGGTACACCTGTTGGAGAGAGAAAAGGGAAATGCACTTGTAAAATATTATATTAAAAACATTATATGTTGTATGCTATATTAAAACATTCAAAATATTATGTTAAAAAAAATTCAAAACATGTTTTGCTGAAAGAATGAAAGTTAACTTTTTTGCCATTGATTTTATTTCACAGCTGTTCACCATTATAAGCTAATTTGTAATACTGATCCCATCCCAAATTGACTCAAGACTAATTTTGCATCTTCCGTCTTCTAAGGTAAACTAAATATTTTCTCTCTGTTTGAGAAAATGGGGAGGGGTGGGTGGTGGATAAAAGAAAGGAACATACAGTGGGGACGCAAAGTATTCGCACAGTGACACAATTTGTGTTGTTTTGGCTCTGTACTCCAGAACATTGGATTTTAAATAGAATGGTGACTATAAGGTTAAAGTGCAGACAAAAGACTCGATATCTTATTTTCTGGTATTCTTAGAAGCGATGTAAATGTAAGTGGCTCTAAGTCATCAAGGGTCTGAGGTATGAAACAAGCCTCAAACCATCACTCTGCAGCCAGATATGCAGTAGATATAGATGGATCGCTTTAAGGGTTTCTTCTCCTGACTTATTTTTCCATAGAGTTCAATAGGAAAACGTGTCGGGAGAAACAACCCTTAAAGTGATCCATCCATATCTACTGCATATCTGGCAGCAGAGTGATGGTTTGAGGCCCGTTTTTTAATTATTTTTTATTTATTTAAGTTTATGTTCATTTGTTCAATTACTTTTTGTCCCCTAAAACAATTGCAACACGGTTTATATCACAGTTTAATTTCAAATCCAATGTTCTGGAGCAGTGGTTCCCAACCCTGGTCCTGGAGTACCCCTGTGTATGCTGGTTTTCACTCCAACCACAATTGCAATACCAGAATTTTAACAAGCTGTTACTTTTTCTTAATAAGGTGTTTTTAATGTTTAGAGGGATTATTTACCCTATGAAGCCACATTAGAAAAAAGAACAGCTTGTTAAAATTCTGGTATTGCAATTGTGGTTGGAGCGAAAATCAGCATACACAGGGGTACTCCAGGACCAGGGTTGGGAACCACTGTTCTGGAGGACAGAGCCAAAACAGCAAAAATTGTGTCACTGCCCAAATACTTTCCGTCCCCACTGTATATTACATATAAGATCTACTTCAATGAATAAATACAACTTTATTGTGTAAACGTTTTTTCGTCACACTGTAAACAAAGTCTCCATATGAACATGACATAATGGCTTCAAAAATCATACATAAGAAAATGTCATGCTTCATAAAGGGTGACATAACACCTTCTTATGCAACCTGTTATGCCAGATGTGTCACAGTTAGCCTAGTCTCCTACAAAAGCATGTTTTATGTCACCCAGTATAGCCATTAGTCAGGTGACATTGTTGGTTACGTCACATGTGGGATAACATGCTGCATAAGAAGGTGTTATGTCACCCTTTATGAAGCATGACATTTGCTTATGTATAATTTATGAAGCCATTATGTCATGCTTATGAAGGCTTTATGTATACTATATAAAGCCTTCACACGGAGACTTCATTTAAAGCGTGACCCTTTGTTTTGTCGTGGGCTTGCAGTAACCCATTCCAACTATCGCAGATGTCATTTAGGAATTCCTGTGGAATGCGGTTGAATATGTTGGCAGACCTGTGGTATGTCTTCAGTATGATCAGCAATATGGCGAGTATAAGGATGATCCCGATAACTATGACAGCGATCATGGCCCCAGAGCCTGGAACACAGGGAAAAGTCATAGTGAGCCCAAGATCTTTTTACATTACATTACATTATAGACATTTAGCAGACGCTCTTATCCAGAGCGACGTACATAGTGCATTTCCGAACAAGGAACAAGTGCGTTAGATCTCACCTGCTTCTTTCATAAATGGTATATAGCAACCAGGCGTGGGTCGGTTACAACAGTTTCTATTCTCTTACTAGATACTAGATTAGGTTCCAGTCAACACTAAAACACATTAACCTTAATAATGTAAATTTGTAAGGAAACAATGATTTTTTTCCTGAATATTTGTGCTAAATATGGGGGCAAAATGTTTCAAAGAACGTACCCAGGTCTGACAACAATACAGAAATAATTGAATTACACCCTTATGACACATTGCATTGGTCTACTCTTTGTGTCCTCTCTGTGAATTCATTTGTTTTCAAAGGGCATTTAGGGATGAAAATTGGCCTATAATTTTGTTTAGAAAATCTGAGTAAAAAGCACACAGACACACACAGACACACACAAACACACACACACACACACACAAACACATATATACACCATTTTTTATGATACAGAACTCAATTCAATAAGGCTTATCAGAATAAACAAAATTACACAAACATGCATGCAAATAACACACACACACACACACAGGCACACACACACACACACAAACACGCACGCACGCACACACCACACACGCACGCACGCACACACACACACGCACACACACAGCAGGGACACACGCACACACTCACACACACACACACAGCAGGGACACACACACACACACACTCACACACACACACAGCAGGGACACACACACACACACACATACTCTGGATGAGGATTTGCTCTTTGGACTTCGTAGGGGCCAAAGTGGAGTTGGTGAAAGGATTCCCAGTTGTCGATTGCATCTTTATGAACGTCTAGGACAGCAGAAACACAAGAGCTTATTAGAATAAGGTCATTAGGCCCCTGCTGATCTGAAATAATAAACACTACAGCTGTGCGGTTCAAGTGCTGTTCGTAGTTCAGCAGCACTGCTGTAGTGTAGAGCCATAGATAATACAAAGGTCCTCATCAAGAACAGGATAAAAGAACAAACACATAACAACATCCGTCCATGTTTATCATCTGGCGAGAACCGCAGAGAAAACAGGAAACACAATGAGAGGGGGCAAGTGCAAAATAGAACAGTCCGACCAGTCAGTGAATCAATCAATGAATCATCAATCGATCAATACATGCATACAAATTCCCTTAGCTGGAATAATATGAGCTAGCTGTGCAACATCTCTAACTATAGTCAAACAATTTAAGTTGTACAGTTTCATGACACAAGTCTGACATATTGTAAGTATAGTTTAGTCTCTAGGCAGATAGTTGGACACTCCAAATTAGGGTGAGAATTGGAGGGGTTGCACATTTTTTTTAAAAGAAAGAAAAATATCTTGTCTTTTTTTCATCGAGCTGCTATCTAATAGAGCAGTTTTTTTTTTACTGTTGCTTGTTAAATGTTGAAGAAGAAGCGGAAACACAATGAAGAATCTGTAATTGACACAGAAAAGGGAAAAGTCAAGAAACGCCAAAGCGAATTACACACTGAAAGGGAGCCATTTAGTCCCTATCCATTTTAACTGAGGATACCTCCAGCCTGCATTGCACAATCCACTGTACAGAAACATCAATCCACTGTACAGAAACATCAATCCACTGTACAGAAACATCAATCCACTGTACAGAAACATCAATCCACTGTACAGAAACATCAATCCACTGTACAGAAACATTAATCCACTGTACAGAAACATCAATCCACTGTACAGAAACATCAATCCACTGTACAGAAACATCAATCCACTGTACAGAAACATCAATCCACTGTACAGAAACATCAATCCACTGTACAGAAACATCAATCCACTGTACAGAAACATCAATCCACTGTACAGAAACATCAATCCACTGTACAGAAACATCAATCCACTGTACAGAAACATTAATCCACTGTACAGAAACATCAATCCACTGTACAGAAACATCAATCCACTGTACAGAAACATCAATCCACTGTACATAAACATCAATCCACTGTACAGAAACATCAATCCACTGTACAGAAACATCAATCCACTGTACAGAAACATCAATCCACTGTACAGAAACATCAATCCACTGTACAGAAACCAGAGGATCCGTTCAGTAATTGTCTGGGAATTCTGTGCAGCAGGTGAGTATCACAGAGGGATTTTTTTCTTTCTTTTTGGACAGATAATTCGGCATCAAACCTCTTGATCACTTCATCAAAATATTTATATGTTCAAGTCTGTCTTTCATCCTCCTAACTACCCTATCAGTCTCCATACTGAATTATTCTATCATTCGATACTAAAATACTTTAACCTATTCTATACCTTTTTTTTATTTTTATATTTATTTTTATTTATTATTTTAAAGAAGAACAACAATATTCGTGTTGCATCCAAACAGTTCAGTGTTAAAAATATTGGTTTTATATATTAATATGTTAATGTATTTACCTCTTATTTCTCAAAAAAAGGAGCTAAAACAATAGTAGATGACCGAGGGAATTGGATAGCACGGTGTCTCTGCATAGGAGTGGATTCTGTAGTGTTTAATACTCAGAGGAGTACTCACTATCCTGCATTATAAAGAAAGAGGGGCGTGGATGACAGGAACTGACTTTGAACTGCTCATCTTGTACACACCAGGGTCACACAGTTAGCAATATGGTTTGTTTTTTTTGTTTTTTTTTGCATGGTTAGCGAGCATGCGAATAGAAAAAAACTAGTTTTAAGCATGTGATGAATAGTTTGAGTGACATACACTGTATATGAAAGAGGCAATAAAGCCTTACGCATTTTAAAAACTAAACTAATAATCTGTTTTGATGTCAGTGCACAGATATTTTTTGCTCTTTTCTGCTGAAAATGACTGAAAGGTACACAAAACAACAATGACTCAATACAATCCCTTTTCCCCAGATTACTAAATTTGGGGCGGCAGTGTAGTATAATGGTTAAGAAACTGGCCTTGTAACTGAAAGGTTGCAGGTTCGATTCCCAGGTAGGACACTGCCGTTGTACCCTTGAGCAAGGTACTTAACCTGAATCGCTTCAGTATATATCCATCTGTATAAATGGATATGTAAAAAGAAATGCTAAAAAGTTGTGTAAGTCGCTCTGGATAAGAGCGTCTGCTAAATGCCTGTAATGTAATGTAACAAAATGGCCCAGTTATATCCAACTAATCCACTGTACTAACTAACTAATACCAACTAATAATCACAGCCACTTTCCCTGTGATGCTCAGCGCTGCTCTGTGGCTGTGCTGCTGCAGGTCTACTCTAAACACAGAGTATGCTGATGGCCGTCCAGCCAAATTCAACGGTTTTCCAAACGTCGCCGTCTCAACCGCTACACTGTCCTATGAAGCAGGTTTACTCAACACTAAGTGAAGGTGAGGAAAGCTCGACCTAAAAATATATAATAGAAAAAGGTTAGAAGTTTTTTGCAAAATAAAGTATAACATTCCTTTATTACAGATTCTAATGAGCAGTTAAAACTCTGCCGGAAAAAAAGCCTTTGTCAGGGAGTGAAAAAAATTCCGTCATAGTAGAAACCTACTCTGTTGCAGACTTAATCATTTATAATTAATAATTTATTAAACAGCAGAATAGTCTAAAGTTATGGGGCAGGCTATTTTTGTGCAATTCATTAAAAAATTATTGTTAGTATCTCAATATACACTCACTAAAGCAGTGATTTTCAACCACTGTGCCGCGGCACACTAGTGTGCCGTGAGAGATCGTCAGGTGTGCCGTGGGAAATTATCCAACTTCACTTAATTAGTAACACTTTTGGTTGGTGGTGTGACTCAGGATTTTTATGTAAAAAATGTGCCTTGGCTCAAAAAAGGTTGAAAAACACTGCACTAAAGTATGTTTCCAGCACCGGGGGGTATACTACAACCCAGGATTACTGAGTTAGCTGGATAAACCTGGAATACTCCCAAATGTGGAACATGGACTGAGGGGAAAAAGAGCTGTTCCGGGTTTTACTCAGTGCTGTTATCCAGCTAACACTGTAATCCTTCCTCATAGTATACCCCCCTGGTTGAATCCATGCCATGAAGAATTCAGGCTGTTCTTGTGGCAAAAGGGGGCCCTACCCAGTACTAGACAGGTAAAATGACCGGTGAGTGTATCTTATGTATCTAGCAAAAGTAGTGCAAACGATGGTGTATAAAGATATGGTTTGCGTCAATTGTAATTGACGTTTTTGTAATTTTCCTATTTATCATGTAATCAGCCCCCTCTTCACTAAGGGGAGTAGGAGCAGGTTACACAGGTTTCTAAAGTTCCGGGACTTGTGGATCTCACGGCGATGCCATCAGTACAGCTGCTTCATTGAAAAGAGAACTAAATTTTCATCAGATAACGAAAGACAAAAGAAGCAGCGAAACTGTGGAACACGGAACCGGACATCTGTAGCATCCTCTTGGCCAGTGCACGCCGAGTTTTAACATAAAGGAGAGAAGAGAGGGGGGCGAGAGAAAAGAGGAAGAAGGCTATCCTTACTCCCGCTGTTGATTCTATTCAAATGCTTTCGCAATCAGAAATCATGCGAACAACCGCGTTTCGTTACAGCAAACTGAAAAATCCCGCTGCGAGCATCCAGACCCAGGTCTGTGGGCAGCAATGCAGTACGACGGTTATCGAACTGTGTTAGCCACTGTGTGGTTTTAGGTTCACTGGTGCGGCGCTGCTGTTGTAGCCTTGAGCAAAGTAGGCTACTAAACCTGAATCACTTGAGTAAAAATACCCAACTGTGTAAATGGATTGTAGCCTATGTTAAATAAACTAATCTGCGTAGGTTGCTCTGAATATAAGCATCAGCAGAATGCCGTTTTTCTGCAAATCAAAGCGCCGGTGTAGAGTGGTGAAAACTCAGCATGCTGGCACACGTACTGGCACAACGTGCCAAGCGTAAAAACCCACAAGCCAATCGGGATAAAGGCATTAATAAACGAACGTAAAAACAACAGGAAGCAGAGGACGCTTACTAAACAAGACTTGCATGTGTGTAGAAGGAGCTGCCTCTTTCATCCATCAATAACTGCCCAGAGTTATCTGGGCAAAGGCATTCCATGCAATGGGCATAAATCATTCCATGCAATCAGTACAATTGAGCATATGTTCCCAGTGTGTTAATGAATCACATTTTTAACCTTGACAGTGTAACAGAGCAGAGTGTGTGTGTGTGAAAGAGAGAGCGATAGATAGATAGATAGAGAAAGAGAGCGAGAGAGAGAGGTCTTCCTTCAATGAATAAGAGCCTAATCTGTATGCCGCCGTTTTCAGCATGTGGTGATCCATCACTCCCACAATAATATCTCTGTTGGTTCAACATTAAATAATAAAAAAGCAAACAATTTAGAAACACCTTTGACAGCTCTCTGCGTGTGTTTAGTTAAGAACAGAGTGAGTCACCAAATTCAAACACTCAAATATAGTGTGATTTATGTTGTCCCTGGAACAGGGATAAATAGGGAACTAACATCTTGGCTCCGGACCTGATTAATGGCCTCGAATGGGAAAAAAACTGCATAAACTGGGGAAAGGTGAGTATAACACAGGTAAAACTACAGGTAAAATTTGGTAAACCTAAGGTAAAACCCCAGGGGAAAAGGCGAGTATAACACAGGTAACACTACAGGTAAAACTCCAAAGAAAAACATGAGTTCAGCACAGGTGACACTACAGGTAAAACCCCAGGGGAAAAGGTGAGTATAACACAGGTAACACTACAGGTAAAACTCCAAAGGAAAACATGAGTTCAGCACAGGTAACACTACAGGTAAAACTCCAGGGAGTTCCAAAAAACTGAAAACTCAACATCTGTGTTCCAACTGAGCAGTTTCTGGATCAGAAAGGAGCAGACTAGGCCTAGTTTGGCTCAAACCTTTGGCCGTTTGATGACTGTATACATGAACACACACACACACACACACTCACACACACACACTCAACATCATTTGAAATCTCAAATCTTTGAAAGATAAATGATTCATTTGGAAAATAAACATTTCCTTTGAAAATGTCTGTGTTCTAAGCCAGACCCATACACCCAAACAACTGACAGCGATAAAGCGAATGACCTGAGCGACTGTCACCTATATACTGACTGACATCATTCTGACTGACTTCAGAACCGGACACTCCACGGAAACTGCTCTCCTGGCTGTGACTGAGGCACTCTCCACTGCTAGAGCCTCATCCGTCTCCTCTGCCCTGATTCTACTTGACCTGTCTGCAGCGTTCGACACGGTCAACCACAAACTCCTGATCTCCACACTCTCTGAGATGGGCATTTCTGGGACTGCCCTCTCCTGGTTTGTATCGTACCTCACTGATAGATCCTACCAAGCCTCTTGGAAGGGTTCTGTCTCTGCACCCCATCCCCTGTCTACAGGAGTCCTGCAGGGATCTGTACTGGGTCCTCTGCTGTTCTCCATTTATACAAAGTCTTGGTTCAGTAATCAATTCACATGGCTTCTCATAGCATAGTTATGCTGACGATACTCAACTCTTCCTCTCTTTCCCTCCCTCTACCCAACAGGTGAAGGAGAGGATATCTGCTTGTCTGGCCGACATCTCTGAGTGGATGACTACCCATCACCTGAAGCTCAACTTTGACAAGACAAAGCTCCTCTTCATGCCATACAAGACCTCCCCACTACTTGACCTCTCCATCACCGTTGGTGGCTGCCTACCGCTCTGCAAAGAACCTGGGGGTGGTCCTAGACGACCAGCTGGACTTCAAAGACCACATCAGGGCGACGGCACAGTCCTGCAGGTTCCTCCTGTACAACATCAGGAGGATTCGACCGTACCTGACCACCTACTCCACCCAGCTTCTGGTCCAGACCATGGTCACCTCACGCCTGGACTACTGTAACTCCCTGCTCGCAAGCCTACCAGCCTGCGCCATACTGCCTCTTCAACTGATCCAGAACGCAGCTGCCCGGCTTGTGTTCAACCTCCCGAAATGTTCACATGTCACCCCCCTGTTGAGGTCACTCCACTGGCTGCCAGTTGCAGCCAGGTTCAGGTTCAAAGTTCTGACCCTGGCCTACACTGCAGCCAATAGGACAGGCCCCGTCTACCTGCAGGACTTGATCCAGAACTATGTTCCTGCTCGACCACTTCGCTCATCTACAGCAGGGCGACTCGCACTTCCCCCCCCCTCCGTGTCAATGGCGCTCACTCGTCCCGACTGCGGAGCTTTTCCACCCTAGCTCCCCAATGGTGGAACGAACTTCCCATTCCCCTACATTCTATACCAACCCTGCCTGCTTTCCGTCGTGGCCTGAAAACACACCTTTTCAGACTCCACCTGGACTGATACTTATCTAGGACCTCATTGTATTTGTTCTTGTTGAACTGTGTATTCACGTTTATAATATTTAGAATAGATTTGTAGTAGAGCCGATCTACCCAGTTTACTGTGAACTACATTCAATGTTCATTACTAGGGATAGCTGCTACTTTATGGGAAGAATGTGCTTTCTTATCTGTTCTGTAGTTACTTCAATGACGTTTCTGTATGCACTTACTGTATGTCGCTTTGGTTAAAAAACTAAATGACTGTAACTTCTGTATGGGAAGAATGTGCTTTCTTATCTGTTCTGTAGTTACTTCGATGACCTTTCTGTATGCACTTACTGTACGTCGCTTTGGATAAAAGCATCTGCTAAATGAATGTAATGTAATGTAATGTAATGTAATGACTGTGACATCATTCTCAGCGGTGGACTGGTCGCCAAAAAAACATTTTATGACAGGTAACATCAAAGACCAAAATATTTATCAGAAGTCAATGTATACAATACCAGGCGATTACCACCAGAGTCACACATATTTCTCAAGTATGTGGAAATATAAGGATACTTTTCAAATAACCGCCATTTTGTACATTATAAGGGCCCTTCCTCTGATGTTTTTTGTCACGTGTCTTAGGAAAATGGCAGAGACCCTAGCCGCATAGTTTCC
>CM040406.1:66036444-66133944 GCA_022702515.1 Ilyophis sp. 1 JC-2022 | reverse complement strand
CAGGGTGAAACGGGCAGAATGCACGACACACAGGGAATCAGGGTGAAACGGGCAGAATGCACGACACACAGGGAATCAGGGTGAAACGGGCAGAATGCACGACACACAGGGAATCAGGGTGAAACGGGCAGAATGCACGACACACAGGGAATCAGGGTGAAGCGGGCAGAATGCACGACACACAGGGAATCAGGGTGAAGCGGGCAGAATGCACGACACACAGGGAATCAGGGTGAAACGGATGGAAAACACGGTTGACAACAGGACGGGAGTGAGATCATCACAGAATAACTTTTTATTTTCCTGCAAGAGAACTTCAGTTGTAGTCCCAGCAACAACAAAAAAGGCATAGACAGTGGGGCAGACCCACAACACACAAACAAACATATCAAACAAAGACATCCAACAGAATCATTACATCAATCAAGTGAATTAAGTGAATTAAAGTGCAATACAGCCATGATTTAAAAAATAGTCCCGCTGTCCCGAGATGTCCAGTGTCACCAAGAAGTCCAACACACAAACTCCGCCTCTACGACTCTCCTCCATACATGCAACACCGCGGTCTCTGCCCACCGCTGAAACGGAGCATCGAACTACGTCAATCCTCCCAGTCGTCTCCTCATTCCTCCCCCGCATTATGTTCTCCTTCCCTGGCTGCCTTTTGAAGATTCTCTGCACTCCCGGATCAGTCCCGAAATCCTCAACTCCGGTGAAGAGCGATGGTAAACTTTGTTGCTGCTGTCTGCAGATCCAAAGAACATTCCCGAGCATATATTGCGAATGCGTCTCCATGGTGATGACCACAAACAAAATTATATCGACTAGACAATTTGTCGATATTAGCAAACGAGCAGCAGGAGTGCCCTGAAAAATCTCCAGCCCGCTTCCCCGTCCCACTACAGACACACAGCGCATGAAAGAAACAAAGACAAAAGCCTGATACAACAAAACACATTCAAATTAACAAACACCAACACGAGAGACAGCTGGACTACATGTCGCCATTACAGCGCCAGGTGACGTCACATAACCACATAATCCAGCAACAATCTTACTCCAGTTACTACAGTACTGCTGTACTACATTTCGGGCCTACATGTAACAAACAAAGAAAAAACATACATTGAAAACTTGGGGTTTAACTTCCTTTCCCAAAAAAGGTGTGTATTCTGTTACCTGGATGCAAAACAAAAGAGGAGAAGAAGAAGAAAACAGGTAGAAAAATGGAGCGCATGAAAAACATTTTCTTTTTTGTTCTTTGAGAAAATGATTTTTTCATTTTTTCATTCTTTCCATAAGATCCCATGACAAGGCTGTTTAAACAGTTTTTTTGTTGTCTTTGACCAATGCAGCCCAATGCTTTAGCAGCAGGGTGTCACGCTCAGGTTACTCCTGGGGAGGGTGTGTGCGTCCCGGCCTGGTGAGAAGAAAGGGCCCGGGAGCGACTGGGCTTCTCTAAAACTCACTCTGGCTTTGTTCCGCTCTCAAAAGCACTCTGAGTGTGTGTCTGCTTACACAAGCACACTGCATCTGGATTATTGAATAACACACATACGCACTCATGCGCACACATACACACACACACACACACACACACACACTCACAAAAATACACACACAAAAATACACACACACAAGTGCATATGTTCACACACATGTGCACACACACACACACATGCATGCAATCAAGTGCACATGTTTACACACATGTGGACACACTCACACACGTGCACATGCACACACACACACACACACCTGTACGCAGCTCTGAAAGTGATATGCACATACACGCACACACACACACACACCTGTACGCAGCTTAGAATGTGACATGCACATACACGCACATACACGCACGCACACACACACACACACACACCTGTACGCAGCTCTGAAAGTGACACGCACATACACGCACACTCTCCTGTACTCCACGCCCAGAAGATCCTCTGTATCACACAGCTGCATGGAATGTGTGTCAGTGACTTCCTGACCTTCTCAGACATGAACAACGTCGCCTGTGTGTCTGCTAACATACTCCAAACGCTCACAATAAAATGGCTCCTCTGTCCAGCGAGTTGTCCTGCTTGAAAGCATCAGGCAGCTGCTCCTCGTGATCTTTAGACATGTCCACGGCCCACAAACCCCAGCTGGAGCAAGGACCAAACATCCCTGAATGACAAATCAAAATGCAGGGTTTGTAACACCTGTATCTCACACTTTGGGCCTGATTTATGAAGACCTTTAGCATGTGCAATACCTGTTAGCGCACGCAAAACCAATAACATGACCAATGATTGGCTATGGTGTTTGTTTTTCACCAATCATTGGTTGTGTTATTAGTTTTGCACACGCTAAAGGTCTTAGTAAAACAGGACGTTGCTTCGCTGTGGGCATAAAATGTGCTAAGTGTTTATAATTCCTTGCCGTCTACAGCCATAAAATATGTACGCACTTTGTCTTGTTGGCTGCAGTAGATCTTCTTGAACATGCTGTCAAAGGTGATGTCATAGTGGGTGTCTTAGTGTTCTAGAAGAATAGAACTTATGCAAATACATAAGCACTGCTGTTCTTGTGGCAAATTCACTCAAATACCTTTTCAGCTGCTTATACCCAAGGATGTTCCTAATGTGGCAAATTCATGACTGCCTAGCACTCACTCTCTATCACAACAAAATTATACTTGTCTGTCATAATTTTTTTCTTTCTACATTTTTTTAAACGTCGTAACAAAAAACAATACACTTTCATTTTGATGCATCTGTTTAAAGGGTACCTCAGCCAATGAAATCGACCAAATAATTATCCTGGATTTAAAAAAACTATTGTGTTCAAAAGCAACAGTCCAGCTGAGGAAGGCAGACACTTTACTAAATACGTTTTAGTTGAACAAGTTTCACATAGTTTTATAATATTTAGATAACATATCAATCTCTCTCAAATATCTTTCTGCGTTTCAGAATCAGGAGAGGAGAGAGTACAAAACTAACCCAGAGAAATAAGTATGTAAATAACATGTCTATCACCTCTCAAGGTGTATTGTTCTTGAATAGTTTTCATTCATTGTTAATTATCTCCCATTAAAGTGTTTTTGCAGTGAATCCTCAAACACACGCACACACCCACACACACACACACACACACACACACAATTTCCTTCAGGTGTGCGATCTTGAAATGGGGCATGGAAAAATTAAACACTTTCATAAAACAGGTAGAAAAGGTGTCTAAAAAGGTACAAACGCTTGTCACTGGGCTGGTACCCTATAGGTACATAGAGTTGTACCTGTAGCCAGAAATACATTTGTACCTGTTTTGTTGAAAAGGCACTTGTTAGTACCCAAATAGAACATTATTGTACTTGTGGGTACATTTGGGAATTTTTTTCTGAAGAACCTTTATTTGTGAGCGTAAATGAAACAGGGCATGAGCGCGATGTTCGGTCTGACACACGGACCGGCTCTTTTTTATGGGGGTCATATCCATTGGAGAAAATGACCAAGAAAGCTGTGGAGCAGGAAGTGATACGCAGAGCCGTTTGTCTGCTTGATTAAACCAAGAAAAAAAGCCGTAAAGGTGACTAGATACTTTTTAAAACTTCCACGTGGTTTATAAGATGCTTTGCGGTGTTTCGTAGAGTATATTTTTTTAAACTGTGTGTGTAACTCATAAATCTCGCATCTTTCTCTGGATGCACATGTGGCTCTGAGTGTTTTTTTGTGTTATCATGGGTAAGTATATGCATGTGTTTATGTATGTGCATGAACGTGTGCATGTGTGTGTGTGTGTGTGTGTGTGTTTGTGTGTGTGTGTGTGTGTGTGTGTGTGTGTGTCTGCATATGTGTGTGTGTGTGTGTGTGTGTGTGTGTGTGTTTGTGTGTGTGTGTGTGTGTGTGTGTGTGTTTGTGTGTGTGTGTGTGTGTGTGTGCATGCTTGTTTCGGTTTGTGCTTAAGCATATTAATCTGTGTCTCAGTGCCTGCATCTGTCTGCGTCTTTCTGTGAGTGTGTGCGTGCTTGTGTTTGTATGTGTGTGTGCATGTGTGTGTGTGTGTGCATAAGCGTATGTGTCTGTTTGTGTGCATGTGTGTGTGTGTGCGTGTGTATGTGTGCATAAGCATATGTGTGTGTGTGTTTAAGCATATGAGTATGTGTGCATAAGCGTATGTGTGTGAGCGTGTGTGTGTGTGTGTGTCTGTGTGCATGTGTGTGTGTGTATGTGTGCATAAGCGTATGTGTGTGTGTGTGTGCGTAAGCGTATGTGTGCATAAGCGTATGTGTGTGCGTGTGTGTGTGTGCGTGCGTGTGTGTGCATGTGTGTGTGTGTGCGTGTGTAAGCATGTGGCTGGGGGGATGGTCATTACGTCCCCTCTTTGTATGTACACACACACTACCCCTGGCTCTGGCTTTATGAGTTTTGGGAGAGGAAGGGGTGAGGTACTACTTAACGGCAGTTTGGCCAATGATTGTTGACTTCCTCACCCCCGCCCACGCCCCCCGTCCGCTCTACTTCTGACCTGAATGAACATCATATGCACAATCACAGCTGCAAGGTGACCTGTGCAGGGAGAATACCCGAGGCTGTGAAACACACGTTCCTCTGGCACGTGAGACGCAAACAAAGTAAACCCAGAGTGGAACCCGATTTAGCCACTCAAATACACACATACACGCACACATGCACACACACACACAAACACACACACACACATGCACACATACACACGCACACATACACACACACGCACACATACACACACACGCACACATACACACACTCACGCACACACACACACACACACTCACACACACACACACACACACATGCACACATACACACACACGCACACACATACACACACGCACACATACACACACTCACGCACACACACACTCACACACATACACACGCACACATACACACTCACACACACACATGCACACACACATGCACGCACACACGCACACATACACACACACACAAACACACGCACACATACACACACACATGCACACATACACACGCACACACACACACGCACACACACACGTACACACACACACACGCACATACACACACTTGCACACACAACCGATACAAGCAAACAAATAAACATACACACAATACACAAACCCACAGTTCATGAGTCATTTACCCACACACAGACACACATCCACACACAGACACATACACACACAGACACATACACACAGACACACACATACACACACACAGACAGATACACACACACATACACATACACACACACATACACATACACATACACACACAGACACAGACACATACACACACACACACACACATACACACATACACACACAGACACATACACACACACTTGCTGTCACTGTCTGGTGAAACTTCCTCGTTCAAAACCCAGCCGCAATATCCAGTCCACCATAGTCTGCACCATAGTTTTGGGTTGAAACATTTAAATTTACATTAACCTGCTCGATACAAAATTAAAAAGTAACATTCTGGAGCAGTGACTTAAATATAACATCAAGGTCTAACCAACGCCCTCTATGGACACAAGGCTATACTACACTGGTTTCGCTTTAGAGGGAAATATAATTTCATAACTTAAGAATAGTTGCCGTCTCATTCTTTATTTCTTGTCAAATCCAATGCCACAGTGCAGGTCCAGAGCCGTTGTTTATGGTGTCTGGTTCAAGAAAAGACACTTCATATTCATAGATACTCTACCCATTAGGGTCTATGAGTCTTAATGACTAAATTACCTATATTTTCATTTTCAGAGCAATAATGGGGGGGTCTCATGTCAGCGTCTCCCTTTATTCAGCAGCCGGGCTGTTTTTGATGCTCTGACTCACACTTCCTTGCCAGTCATCTCAGATTGTGGAAACGACAGCTGTCATGACGCTGGCTGTGTACACAGAAGGCGTTAGACTACATAACACAGTCTTACTTCCGTGCCAGAGCGTAAAACGTGATATTGTTTCCATAGTCTCGCTGTAGATCCCACGAGCAAGAATAGAAGCTTTTCTTTTTTTTTTCTTTAATAGAGAGTAAGAGAAAGAGAAAGAGACAGTAGAGTCCATATTTCCATGAATGATTCAAGAAAGGATCGAAATTTTACCAGACGTGTTGCCGATCTCTGTTTTTCTTGCTGCAAGCTGTGCGATTTATTTTCTCTTATCTTAACAAACAAAAACAAATTTTTCCTCAAAATACTTTAATAATGACTGGGAGAGCTGTAGCAACTGAACTACAGAGATCTAAAAACCTAAACAATAAAATAAATATGTGCATAGCAGCACTGAGCACATGCTTTCAGTCTGTCTTTAATAGGGGGGGTTGTACTGTAGCTAAATTACATAATCCATAAACTGGCAGGTCTGATTGGCCAGGCAGATTAAGGCACTGATGACAAACACAGGGTGTGGCACAGCCTCTATGGTATGTTGAATCATAACAAAATATAATTCACAATATATGTGAAATGTCCATGCTTAGATTACTGTTCACAAATTCACACTCACACATACAGATGCACACATTACACACACACACACACATCAATCCTATCACAAATTCCTTCTCTGTTCATCTAATGTTCCTTACTCCATACATCTATACATGTACACACCCCCCTCCTAAAATGTGCCAACAGCGAGCCGCTAACGGGCCTGTGTATGCATGCAGCGAGCCGCTAACGGGCCTGTGTATGCATGCAGGCTGGGTGGGATTCTCAGCGAGCAGCGTGGGTACAATGTCCAAACAAACAGCCAATCAGGAGGCTGACTGATGACAATCTGCCTCTAGATAAGGATGTAAACACACACTGTCTGTTCTCCTCTCATTAGTTACCCTGCTAATAATCTCTCAAACAGCCAGGTGAAAAAAAACCCAGAGAACGTAAATCAAGA
Source organism: Ilyophis sp. 1 JC-2022 (assembly GCA_022702515.1). Lineage (NCBI taxonomy): Eukaryota > Metazoa > Chordata > Actinopteri > Anguilliformes > Synaphobranchidae > Ilyophis > Ilyophis sp. 1 JC-2022. The sequence goes on along the minus strand of CM040406.1, from coordinate 66,127,031 downwards.
CCAATGAAAGATTCACTAATACATACCCATGACTGTCAAAACAAATGAATAACGTAAAATCATTTTTATCTTACACTATTTTCACATGGCAAATTCAAAATCACTGTCTGTGAATCCAAAGATCTCAAACACAAAGCCTGGAGGGTGAGAAGAATTCAATCGGCAGCCAGTTTAGGCCTTGGAAACAAGGTGTGTTTACCCTTTAACCAATAAATGACTTAATGTCTGTAACACACCCAACACCAGCAGATACTGTGGCTCTCCGGGAATGGAGTTTGAGATCCCTGCTGTAAAATTAGTTTATTACAGGAAAAAACAACAACCACAAAACGTCACCCTTCCATGACAACCACAGCAGACTGGAGTGCACAGTTTTGGTTGCGCAAGAGCGTGGAGTACACGTGGTGTTCTACCCTCCCACACGAGACCAACCTGAACGAGGTTGTTCAAAATGGTGATACTCAGGGCGATGAGAATTCAGCAAGGCCCCTATTCCCTCCCCAGCCCCGTTTCCGGGAATAAAGTACAGATAATCTTCTCTGCCTCCGCACCTCCATTTAACCCCAAACAAACAAGCAGAATTCAGGAGTTGGGGACACACTTTGTATGCTCGTTCTCATTCAAACACTTTTAATGTGGTTTGGAGGGGATGATTCACCCTCTAAAGCCACATTATGTCAGAAATAGCTGTGCTTGCCATGAAGAATGAATGTCCCATATTCACATACCTGGACATTTTTATAAGACTAATTGCTTTGATTTCCTGTAATGTGCTACATGACAAATGATTCCTTTAGAACACAGTTACATTTTCAAATTAATTCAGTTACAGACTGACAGTTGAAATCAGTTGGGTTCTAACTGCTGAAAGTGTGAGCACATCCGGTCAGATGAAACAAAACAGTTTGTGAAAAATGAGGAGTTTCAAGACTAAAAAAGTGGGAATGAGCCAAATCTGTGTTTTCATATGGAAAGTAAAATGCATTTTCAACAAATTAATTAAGACACTGATTGCAACACAGTGTGTGATGGAATTTGAAAACCCAGGCCTAATTCAAGAGGGGAAAAAAGACATTCAATTTTGGTCCGCGCGTCCCCGTGGAGAAAGAGTTAACTATGTTTCTCTGGGGTCATTTCGTGAACAGGAGTCTCCATTGTCTAAAACTGCTTAGTCATGGTGTCCAAAGCCTTGGTCGTTTCTGGGCGACAACCGTCTCAAGACAGCGAAAGCGAAACCTCTTTTAACTTTTAATAAAGGCCTTCAGCATGTGTGGTGATGTGAGTAATATACATCATTACAGTGACAAAATAGACATTTCAATACATTCTCTCCCCAAACCAGCAAATAGAAAAATAACAATGATTACACACAAGTAAAATACACACAGAAAAGTAAAAAAAACATGGACCACAAAGCATTTTTTAAGAAATACATCTTTATATATTTCTATGTGAAACAAATAACATTCATACGTCTACACAAATATAAGCAACTAACAATCAGAGAAAACAAATCTAGAAATAACTACATACAATACATGAAGTACAGATACAACCATAAATTATTGCTTCATTGCTAAGTTTTCTCTGAACAACTACTGTACGAGACACAATATTTATATTTCACAAAGCAGTACCGTGACAGTGCTGATCTTTTTTACACTTCCAAGAACATTAAAACTGAGTCCATTTTCAACACGACACCGCACAAATCGAGTCAAAAAAGCTTTTCCGTTTTTCTTTTTTAAACAAATAAAAACCAGTGTAAACCCTCACTTAATAATCTGAGAAGCAAAAATATACTGTATACTGGAACATGCCCCTGTAACGTAACACCTAGCATATGTACATCAATATATTTTTTCAAATATATTTGTTTTGTTCTGTGACAGAAAATGCACCCAGTTTCAAAGACCCTAACAACAGCAGACAGTGAAACATACCAGACAACCATCATCATCATCCTCATCATCGTCATCGTCCGCTAATCTTCGCTGCGTCTCAGCGCACGTCCTGCAGAGTTTGGTACGTTTCAAACAGAAGGTACACTGTATTCGTAAAACTGCACAGATATGAAAAGTTGACCTCACACGAGACGGTTCACTCCATGCAGAAACACACTCAAACGACAAAGCTGCACGCTCGCTGTGAGGTGCACATTCCGCCACCCCCCATTCCGGCGTGACACGGTTCGCGGGTCATACTCATGTCGCTAGGCTGCAGAGAACAAAGGCTACAAAGGTGTTCAAAAGAAAAAAATACTGTGGGAAAAAAGACGAAATATGCTCTTTTTTTATTGTGCAAGACCAGAAAAATAGAATTACAAAATTAAAAATGACAATAATAAAGTGCTACCATGCAGAATTCTGTTACTATTAATATTACAAATGCTAGAAATAATTCTAAAGCAAAATCCAATTTAGAAGCGCCATTCGCTAACAACCTGCACCCCTCAACGTCCCCGTTCCTTCTCAGTCAGGCGATATCTATGGGGGCCAGGTGACAGGTGACCCACTGTCATGTGACCCCCAACTCTGACCCCGCCCACACCTCATTAGCTAAAGGGACACAAGACGCTGGAGCTATGATTCAACTCTGACCTTCAGGATAAAATTAGATTTTCTTTACAGATTTAGACACACTCCTAAGAGCAAGCAAAAAGCCGCTAAATATACAATAAGTATGATAAAAACTCAGAACAGTACATTTAAAAACAGATTTAGTGTGAGATGGTTGTGGTTACGGACACACGTTAGAGAACGGGTATCTTTCTGAACAGTGTCTGTGGTATGATTGACAGATTGAAGCCGAACACTGTTCTAAGAGTCATTCCAATAGGAATGTTTCACACAGTCACTGCAAGAGCTTTCAAAAGTGGTCTGAAAAAAAAACACCATTCAACATTTTTTTTTTTTAAAGTTTTAAATATTTGGTTACTCAAATTACTGCCTTCAGTTTCTCTCGCACTTTTTCTCTTTTTTTTGGCAATACTTTGATCACGATGACTGCAATTTTCATATTTACAAATGAAAAATATTTATTACTTATACAAGAAAGATGGGGGCGAATGACCTGTCACCCCAGGGTCTGCGGAGGACCAGCACAGGTACCCCAAAAATCTTTCCTATGATGTTATCATTTCCCGTTCACACGGTCCAGATGTTCTCTCTCCATCCTCACAGCCTCCCAGGTTTCCTGCGGTTGACCACACCTGAACCACACCTGACCGCAGAGAGGGAACAGACCTCAGAGCTACAGAGACTTTTACGGTCACGCTGTCCCTTAAAGCACACGCCAAGCCCTCCCTCCGTCTTCACCCAGCAGACAGACACGGTTGCCAAAGGCTTCACGCAGTTCCCCGGTCTTAGCAACCAGTGCAAGCGAATCGGCGCCCGACTACGTTAGTAAGCATGCACAATGTTCTGTGGTATCAAATACAAGCTGAGAATATACACTTTGTTCAGTAAACAAACAGCAAAACTATCAAATGAAAATAAAACGTAAAAGATCAGGAGCACAGCTGGGTGGCCTTTCACACACACTCTAAACTTTCAGCGAACTTCTCTTATCGTTTAGCTTAGTTAATGCGTGTGTGTGTGAGAGAGAGTGTATGTGCGTGCTTGTGTGCGTGTTTGTGTTATGCATGCGCGTGTGTGTGAGAGTGTAAGCATGAATATGTGAGTATATATGAGTGTGTGAGCATGTGTGTGTGTGATACACACACTTGAACACAAGCAAGGCTGTAATGCTGATTAAACAGACAGTAATGTTGATTACATCCACTCTTGACTGGGTGCCAGCTGAAATGAATGAACAGTGTGAAACACATCAATCAGGAATACAGAGAAATGTATTAATAATAAAAATAAGAACAGTATTAATAAATCTCCATGTTTGTCTTTGCGTAACTGTAATCTCTTAAATAAATAGTTGCACACAGTTAACAATCCTAACAATAATAACAATAATAATAATAATAATAATAATAAAGCAGTAGTAGTAGTAATAATTTTTATATAAATACAAAAATGATTAATGTATGAAAACACAAAGCAAGCAGTAAACACAGTGCGTGAAATGAAACTGGTGTTGCATTCTGGGTAGGCTGGAGCCCCTGGTGGAAACAGGGGACAGGCCCCGTCTCCCCCGGCAATGTGTGTGAGAGTGTGGCCCCGCCCATTTGGGCCCAGCTGGGCCAATCAGACAGTCCCGCCAGCATTCTCCCAGAACGTCACCCACCACCTAAAATGTCTCCTTCTCACTCTCTCTCCCTCTCTCCTTCTCTCTCTCTGTCTCTCTCTTTCTCTCTTTTTGGAAACTGAAATGAAGGTGTCTCTCTCAGGCTGAAAGAAGAGGGTGGGGGGTTTTGGGGGGAGGGATGTCCCCCTGGTAGGGGGGTCTTTAGTTGTAGACGGCTGGGGGGGCGTTGGGGCGTCTCGTCTGTACGATCTTCTGCTTGGGTCGCCCATCCTCTTCGTCCTCCGTCTCACTTTCGCACACGTGCACCACCACGCTGGGCGTCGACTCCGTCCCAGCATGCAACTCGTACTTCTCACCTGGGGGGGAAGAAAGAGAAAGAAACGAAGGGAAAAAGAAGAGGGAGATGGTGAGGAGGAGTGCAAAGCGAGTGAGAGAGAAAGAGATAAGAAGACAGAAGTCTTTGGGATGAGATGTTAAACTGAGGTCCTGACTCACTGTGGTCATTAAAGGTCCCGTGACACTTGTCATGGTGTCCTGCCTAAACTCCCAACCACGCTCTTTCAATCTGCCACCTAATCATCCCCCAGTTTAATTGGCTAAAAATTTTTCTCTCCCTCTCCACCTCAGCTGATGTGTGGTGAGCATTCTGTCGCTAAATGGCTGCCGTGCATCACCCAGTTGGGTGCTACACATAGGTGGTGGTAGAGGCGAGCTTCCCCCTCATCACTGTAAAGCGCTTTGAGTCGCCGGCCGGTGATAAAGGCGCTATATAAACGCAAGGCATCATCAGAAGGGGAAACGGAGCGATTAGTAAAGGATACTCGCTGGTAATTCAAACCCTTCCTATATTGAACAGAGGGCAACATTCAGTGTTTAAATACATTTTGGAATGCACAGATAGTTTTTTGTTTTTTTTTACCTGACAAAATCTGGGTATTTCGTGGGATAGAATTAAATCATATTAGAGCCCACTGCTAAAGTCTATGCTGCCCCCTACTGGCCACCAATATAATTACACAGGGAAAATACTCTATTGCAGGGATGCTCAGATCAAGCCTTCGGTGCTAGTAGTAGCAACAGCTGGTTTTCATTCTTCTCCTCCAATCAGATCCTGAGCACACCTGGGACAGGTGAGCAAATTCTCTTACCAATCAGATCCTGAGCACACCTGGGACAGGTGAGCAAATTCTCTTACCAATCAGATCCTGAGCAGACCTGGGACAGGTGAGCGAATTCTCTTACCAATCAGGGACATTAATCAGTTAATTAACTATGTGGGTGTAAAGAACAGCATCATTACTGAAAGCGCTGACGCCATTTTGAGACAGAGGTTGTGAAACAATCACTTCATGAACAACGCAATAAGCAGTAATAAATTCAGTGTGTCTGTACATAACGCAGTGTGTCTGAACATAACGCAGTGTGTCTGAACATAACGCAGTGTGTCTGTACATAACGCAGTGTGTCTGTACATAACGCAGTGTGTCTGAACATAACGCAGTGTGTCTGTACATAACGCAGTGTGTCTGAACATAACGCAGTGTGTCTGTACATAACGCAGTGTGTCTGAACATAACGCAGTGTGTCTGTACATAACGCAGTGTGTCTGTACATAACGCAGTGTGTCTGAACATAACGCAGTGTGTCTGTACATAACGCAGTGTGTCTGTACATAACGCAGTGTGTCTGAACATAACGCAGTGTGTCTGAACATAACGCAGTGTGTCTGTACATAACGCAGTGTGTCTGTACATAACGCAGTGTGTCTGTACATAACGCAGTGTGTCTGAACATAACGCAGTGTGTCTGTACATAACGCAGTGTGTCTGTACATAACGCAGTGTGTCTGTACATAACGCAGTGTGTCTGAACATAACGCAGTGTGTCTGAACATAACGCAGTGTGTCTGTACATAACGCAGTGTGTCTGTACATAACGCAGTGTGTCTGTACATAACGCAGTGTGTCTTAACATAACGCAGTGTGTCTGAACATAACGCAGTGTGTCTGAACATAACGCAGTGTGTCTGTACATAACGCAGTGTGTCTGTACATAACGCAGTGTGTCTTAACATAACGCAGTGTGTCTGAACATAACGCAGTGTGTCTGAACATAACGCAGTGTGTCTGTACATAACGCAGTGTGTCTGTACATAACGCAGTGTGTCTGTACATAACGCAGTGTGTCTGTACATAACGCAGTGTGTCTGAACATAACGCAGTGTGTCTGTACATAACGCAGTGTGTCTGTACATAACACAGTGTGTCTGAACATAACGCAGTGTGTCTGAACATAACGCAGTGTGTCTGTACATAACGCAGTGTGTCTGAACATAACGCAGTGTGTCTGTACATAACGCAGTGTGTCTGAACATAACGCAGTGTGTCTGAACATAACGCAGTGTGTCTGTACATAACGCAGTGTGTCTGAACATAACGCAGTGTGTCTGTACATAACGCAGTGTGTCTGTACATAACGCAGTGTGTCTGAACATAACGCAGTGTGTCTGAACATAACGCAGTGTGTCTGTACATAACGCAGTGTGTCTGTACATAACGCAGTGTGTCTGTACATAACGCAGTGTGTCTGTACATGGTTTTAGGAACTGGACTTTGGTTAAGGAACTGGACTTGTAACCGAAAGGTTGCAGATTCAATTCCCAGGTAGGCCACTGTCGTTGTACCCTTGAGCAAGGTACTTAACCTGAATTGCTTCAGTATATATCCAGCTGTATAGGAATGGATAAATGTAAGAAGTTGTGTAAGTCGCTCTGCTAAATGCCTGTAATGTAATGTACATAACGCAGTGTGTCTGTACATAACGCAGTGTGTCTGTACATATCCATGAAAGAGTAGCAGGACTTGTGCAGTATGTGGCTGATGGGAGCTTGGAGCAGATCAGGGAGGGGTGTAAGTTTAGCCGTGGGAACACGGTCCTTTCTCCTTTGTTAACAGCTCCTGTCCACAGGAAAGGAGAAATATCTCCAATCTTTTACCACCTGACATCACAGCGATGTTATCGACTCCGACCCCCCAGCTGAGCTAAACGCCTGCCACACTACCTCTACAGTCCCCTACACAGCCAGGTGCCTGTGAGTCTACCACCGCTCTGCACCATGGGACTGCGTCAGAGGGAAACCGACATTTAAAAAAGATCGTACCTAATTATGTATACAAAATTTAAAAACCAAAACAATCCCTGGTTTCAAAGAGGTGTTTTTGCAATTTAAACGTGAGGCGTTTACCCTTCCCACATTTTACAACCTTTTCTTCTGGGAGACTGAAATTAAAGGTCCTTTTGCTGTCTATTTACGCCATCAAATTAAATGGACACACACGCGCAGATTGTATCAGGGCTGCCAAGGAGACCAGACAGGCCAAAGAAATGTGATGAGCAGTTTCCCACATTGGTGTCTGGCTGGCTGGAAATACAAGGTCTGTGACGAGAGAAGAGCTTCCCACAGTGGACCAGCAGAGGGCAGTATAAAGTCATACCGGCTCCAGTCTGATATGGTGGTGAGCTAAACCAAAGCTATCTATTGGATTCTCTGCTCTAGCACACTCAGGTCAGAGGGCGGGACTTTCCTGCCCTGTAATTGCCCTTACATTAAGATTAATAATAGGTTTAATGAAGCCCATACTTTAGCAGGAGAGAGTTTAATAACAGCATTTTCTCTGACTGTAAACAGCACTTCTCTTCTGTGTCCACAACCGGGAGTGTTTTACTACACATAACACACTAAGGGCCTGATTTACTCAGACCGTTAGCATTTGCAAAACCATTTTGTGTTCGGAAAACTAATAACACAACACAATCATTGGTCATGTTATTAGTTTTGCGTGTGCTAACAGGTTTTGCACACGCTAAAGGTCTTAGTAAACCAGGCCCTAAATCCGCATTTACTGCACATATAACACACTGCTGCCCTGTCCAACTGCCCATTCACTGCACATATAACACACTGCTGCCCTGTCCAACTGCACATACACTGCATATATAACACACTGCTGCCCTGTCCAACTGTGCATACACTGCACATATAACACACTGCTGCCCTGTCTAACTGCACATACACTGCACATATAACACACTGCTGCCCTGTCCAACTGCCCATTCACTGCACATATAACACACTGCTGCCCTGTCCAACTGCACATTCACTGCACATATAACACACTGCTGCCCTGTCCAACTGCACATTCACTGCATATATAACACACTGCTGCCCTGTCCAACTGCACATTCACTGCATATATAACACACTGCTGCCCTGTCCAACTGCACATTCACTGCATATATAACACACTGCTGCCCTGTCTAACTGCACATACACTGCATATATAACACACTGCTGCCCTGTCTAACTGCACATTCACTGCATATATAACACACTGCTGCCCTGTCCAACTGCACATTCACTGCACATATAACACACTGCTGCCCTGTCCAACTGCACATTCACTGCACATATAACACACTGCTGCCCTGTCCAACTGCCCATTCACTGCACATATAACACACTGCTGCCCTGTCTAACTGCACATTCACTGCACATATAACACACTGCTGCCCTGTCCAACTGCACATTCACTGCATATATAACACACTGCTGCCCTGTCTAACTGCACATACACTGCATATATAACACACTGCTGCCCTGTCCAACTGCCCATTCACTGCACATATAACACACTGCTGCCCTGTCTAACTGCACATTCACTGCACATATAACACACTGCTGCCCTGTCCAACTGCACATTCACTGCACATATAACACACTGCTGCCCTGTCCAACTGCACATTCACTGCATATATAACACACTGCTGCCCTGTCCAACTGCACATTCACTGCATATATAACACACTGCTGCCCTGTCTAACTGCACATACACTGCATATATAACACACAGCTGCCCTGTCTAACTGCACATTCACTGCACATATAACACACTGCTGCCCTGTCCAACTGCACATTCACTGCACATATAACACACTGCTGCCCTGTCCAACTGCACATTCACTGCACATATAACACACTGCTGCCTTGTCTAACTGCACATACACTGCATATATAACACACTGCTGCCCTGTCTAACTGCACATTCACTGCATATATAACACACTGCTGCCCTGTCCAACTGCACATTCACTGCACATATAACACACTGCTGCCCTGTCCAACTGCACATTCACTGCACATATAACACACTGCCGCCCTGTCCAACTGCACATTCACTGCATATATAACACACTGCTGCCTTGTCTAACTGCACATACACTGCATATATAACACACTGCTGCCCTGTCTAACTGCACATACACTGCACATATAACACACTGCTCTAACTGTGCATATAACACACAACTGCGCAGTCACTGCAGATCACAGAACACTAAACCCAAGAAAGCAAAATTATTTATCACCAGGAAAATGCAGCAGTAAAAACACACAATTATTTTGTGTATATTGTGTGTGTGTGTGTGTGTGTGTGTGTGTGCATGAATTCATGAGTGTGTGTTTGTAAAATCTTCAGTCTAAAACCCTTAGACAGTTCACACTGGATAAAAGGTAGTCTATCACTCTGACAATGTAAAACGTACTCTACCAGAGTTGATTTTATACTGTGCAGTGTAGTACAGAGAGCTTACTGATGGTATATAGTGGCAGGGCGCACCATCACATGACACTTTAGAGAACGGGGGGAGGTAGGTGTAGAACAGCACAACTGTGGGCCTGAAGGTTTGACGAGAGGGAGCAGTACCCTCACCTGGACCCAGCTTAGCCACAGCACACAGCAGGTCGTAGTTGATCACGGGCGTGGCGTCGTCACTCTGGCTCCAGCCGACGGGCGGGGACGCCGGCGGGGATATGAGAAACTGTTTGACGGGTTGAGGGGGGGCCAGGTAGGATTTATCGATGTCCTCGCCTGAGTTCTGTATCTGGGGAGGGACGGGAAGCGCATTTCAGGAGATTTCCCAGTGTCACCTCATCCAGCTTATGTCACTTCCTGTTCCTGCTGTTCTCACAATGCCACTGATCCTGGATCAGCCTGCCCACCTCTAATTCTAGCCTTGCATTTATTTACAAAATGGCTGCAATAATAAACTACAGCTGTGTGCCATACAAAAGGAAGACGGCGGCTAACGTAGCTCATGAAATAGTGAACTATTGCCCACATATCACCTTTTTAAAGTTTATTATTTTTAATGACACTCTCTTAATGCCCCAGCTTTCACGTTCTGTCTCATGCCACCAAGAAGATGACCATAATTTGTCTCCAAATAAGACTTCCTGTCTCATGCCACCAAAGTATAAGAACAAACCGCAAACGTGCTGCCTATTCTGCAAATGACACATCAGATATATCCTTCAAATGTGACTGAATTAAAAAGAGCTTAAGAGAACTTATTCCACGTGGCCTTCTGTATATAACACAATCTGGCTTTATTTTTGTTTGTAAGAGAAGATTCGCTTTTGCCTTAAAGCACCACGCGCATATTTTTCGTGTTTTTCAGCTTTTCACATCAACCTCGAGCTTTTCAAATGTGTTCCATCAAAAAGTCAAAAAAATTAGAATTTTGGTTGAAGCATGCATTATTTTAGGGTTTAAATGCGTTTTTTCCAAGTTCTTAGTAAAATGATTTCCCACGTGATATGACGTATGTTTCTGCATAATTAGCCTCCAAATTAGACGCAATGCGAATGTGTACAGACAGGGGGCGTGGTTTGGGACTACGTCACAGCTCTTTGTCAACGTTTTGTGGGAGTTTCAGATACTAAAACCAGGAAGAGAATGGCGATGCGTGTGGGCCTTTAACACCAATCATACACTGAATTTCCAAGAAAAGTATCTATCCATACATACTGTCCATGCATGTGTAAAAATAAATGTCCCTTGTAGTGTAAGTTTCAGCATAGTAGGATATACAGTGCTTCCTGCCCTGTATACTGGACCAGACACTGATTGATCAAATAAGCACTGAGCAGCAATTAAAGACTACAGAGCCCATGAGCCTCTGGCTGGCTCACCCTGGAATAGTGTGTCTGTCCCGTCTATGGTCTGTCCTGACCACCCAAATTATGAAAAAACCTCCATGAACCCCCCAACAGACCTAAGGTCGCTACTATTGACCCCGCCCCCCAGCGGGCAGGCCTCCCATCGCCAGGGTGACGGGGGCAGGCAGACCCACCTGGGCGAAGTAGAGCTTGAGCTTCTTGCCGTTGAAGTCGGACTCGTGCAGCTCGATTCTGGCCCGGGCGGCCGCCTCCGGGGTTCTGAAGCTGATGCGGACCCGCCGGAAGCTCTTGAACATCTGGAAGGAAGTCTGCTCGTCGTAGATCCTGAAGAGGGCCTCGAAATGCTCCTGGAACAAAAACCGCAAACACCAGCGGACCGTCAGAAGAAGGGTGTGAGCTCAGCGAAGATCCCAACAGGTTCTCAGACCTCTCCTGGAAGGACCGGACTGTCAGTCTGGAGTCTGTTTACAACCACAACTGCAAACGTGTTACACACAGTACTACAGGAGAGCCAGTGACTATTTTACACCCTACAGTCCACACACAGTACTACAGGAGAGCCAGTGACTATTTTACACCCTACAGTCCACAGTCACAGAGAAAAGTGTAGATTAAATTGGAGGAGAGTGATGCTTCTCACTGACTGTAACTTAACAACTTATAACATGTGGGCACCTGCAGTGTCAATGAAATAAAGTGGAACACCCTGGCCAAATTAAACACACCCTACCACTAGTCGGACGGAGCCAGGAGACCCAAAGTGTACCCGCATGAGCAGGGTGGCCCAACAGGGGGTTGGAATAAATACACACTGTAATGTTTCTTCACAAAGAACACAAAGATCAGGGCACATATAAGGCTTTTACCTCCCCTGTTCCCTCACAATTTAGAATGGCTGAAATTATACAGCCGCTGTCTTTTTATTTAGCTCTGAACTGTTAAACATGAGGTTTCTGTTTCTGATCGGATTAATAAGATTCAGTGACCCCCCCCCCCCCACACACACACACACCTAGTTAATAAGCAGTGAGTGATAAGAGGCTGGGGGGATGGGAGGGTGAAACACAACGCCGCCATTCAAACAGAACTCGGGGTGTTGTGTGTCACCCCTTTTAACAGCGCGTGGCTTTGTGGGATCTTTCTGCTGTCAGTGTATCCCATTATCCCTCTGTATTCACTCTCTCTCTCTCTCTCTCTCTCTCACACGCACACACACGCACACACACACACTCACACGCACACATGCACACACTCACACACACACACTCACACACTCTCACACACACACTCACACGCACACATGCACACATGCACACTCACACACCTACACACACACACACACACACACACACACTCACACACGCACACACACACACTCACACACCTACACACACACACACACACACACTCACACATGCACACATGCACACTCACACACCTACACACACACACACACACACTCACACACGCACACTCACACACTCACACTGTCCTGCACAGTCTGTATTGGGTTCACATGAAAGGACACACTGTACATTAAATAAGAAAGGGGGAGAGGGGAGAGAGAGAAAAAAGGGGGGAGAGAGATGAGTGAGGGAGGGAGGGAGAGGGGAAGAAGGGAGAGATAGAGAGAGGGAGAAGGAGAAAGGGGAGAGAAGAGAGCAGGGAGCTGTGTTTATACAGAAAAGTGAAAGATAAAAGGGTAAAGAGAGGCATCTGTGGATGCATTTGTACTTGTAGTCTCCAAAGATCTGAAAAGCCTGCGGGATCATGGGATTTGTGGTTTGGCAGCCCTTGACACATGAAACAGGCTTGTGCTTTTCACGGTGCTTCCCGCTATGCCACTGTAGGTCAGGTCCGGAAAGGTGAAAAACTGGGAGCTTGCCTTCAAACCCCAGGGTTCCAGGGCTCTCGACCACAGAACGCTGTCTAACTGATCCTTACAAACGGGTCTGCATTTCTGTGAATCGCTGCCAATTTAATCTCCTCAAATAGCCGAAAGCCAATGCCTTACCATCTGAGTCCCTGCCAGTCCCCTCTTCATGTAACCCATCCTGCCCCCCCCACCTCCCCTGCCAACACACACACACAAAATGTCTATCACTTGTTGCTAACGGCGACAGGCTTACAATCCTTAGCAAGCCAGTGAGAACACGTTCGGTCCAGTAACAGATTGCTTAGCCTGTCTAGCCTGCCACCTGGACAAACTGCTCCAGGGCAAATTTTTCAAAAACCAGATTTCTTTTTTGGTTTACTTTGGTTTTACCAATTAAGCTGTTGATCTTCCTCAAGCTGGAACGTGTGCACGTCCAATCAAATTTAAAAGCACAGGAGGTGGAATGCGCCCTTTTCACGTTCTCCTCTGTGGAGTTCGACGTCTTTTTCGCCACCACGCAATTCCACCTCCATTCCTCATAAAACGATATTGGCCCCGACAAACAGACTGTCAATGCCACAGAACAGCAAGCTGAGCTCTTGAGGATAGATGGAAAAGTCACTTCATTTTAAACGGCAGGGGAAGAATAGACTGTGCTGTTTGATAATGAAGAATGGTCACTGGGGTGAATACGGGGTGATTTAACTTGGCCATTAATTGGGGACTTTTTTCCTCCCAAATCACACTGACCTTAGAATTGAGAGAATTGTTTGTCAAAACAGGTGTCCCTTCACAAAGGCCAAAGCGTTTAAAAGGTTAAGTTTTTTTAAAATGAATTCTTATTATTTTAGCTCATAATAACTATGTTATTAGGGCTGTGTACTCTACAAGTAAAAATAAATAAATAAAACTTTGCCGTAAATCGCACTTCCTCCTGCAGGGGACGGACGACACAACTCCAAACGTCCTCTGTCTTTACGCCTCAAAGGCGGAATGACCGCGTCATTTGCCAATCGCCTTGGAGACGTGACATCAGCTGATACGTCTGAGGCGAAGCCCAGGACTGGACTCTGGGGGGGGGGGGGGGGGGGGTTGGGGCACCTGGACAAACTGCCACCTGGACAAACAGCTTTCAATTAGTCCAATTAAGTGCCGCGCAGCGGAAACAAAATATTTTCCTGGTGCCCGAGTGAGAGAGGTTAAAAAAAGGAAACTAGGAAAACAACAGAGATAAATAATTCAGGAGCTTCATATCACGTTTCCAGCCATTTCAGGGGAACGGGGACCGGGGACCGGGGCGAGCCGGCAGGGCGGGGTCAGGCTGCCCCCCTCCCAAAAACCCACTGTGTCCTGAAAGGCGTTGAACGGGGCATAAGGGGGGGAGCATGACCAGGAAGCCCCATTTGGGTACAATCTAGAACCAATCTACAATATACATAATCTCTGTCATCGCTAATACACTGGGAAATGACAACTCCGTCTCACAAATGATAATTACATAAAATGTATGAATATTGAACAAAGCACTGTCCTATATGTGTCACTTACGCTGCAGATGGACCTGCCCTTTATCCAGGGTGATTGCATATCTTCACCCCGAAAATATGTGACTAGAAAAATATGTACAATAGGATATGTGAGAAAACTACTGCTGTAATTCTCAAGGACTACGAATGGCCGCCCTGCAGACACTGTGGCCCTATATAGGCTAAGCATGGTTGTGTGGTTCTGCAACTTAAACAGCAAAGTCAGCATTGTTTTTTCCCTGGGACGGAAACAGGCTTGCTCAGATCGGCTATACAAAATATACAAAACAATTCTAATATTCATAGTCACAGTCGTATGAACAAAGTGCTAATTCGGGGGGGTTTGTACTGCAATGTAAAAACTGATACTAGATGTCCCATATTGGGAACAGAAATATGCAGTGATTAGATGTATGAATGTAGTTGCAGCAGCTAATTCTCAGGCTCTCTACTGATTGTAATGATGCCTGATCATAAAAAATAAGTCTACTTTTATCTTGCTTTGCTTGAAGGACATTTTTAACCATTCTACACCCTTATGCTGCAAGGCGTTCCGGGTTCAGCGCTCTTCTTGTTTCTCCTTTAAATTCACGCGTACGTATGAAACGGAATCAAAAACAGCCAAATATAAAAACTTGCAAAGTCACTTCCCTTATTTATCGGCAGGATTCGTTCAAACAATTTGAAACGTTTTTAAAACACTGTTTTTTGAGAATTCTAAGACAGTGTTCTAGAACTCCATTTCTGTACCAGTAGCGATTGTTACATCACGATTAGAATGCTCAGTAAAGAATAACATATTTGTTCTAATCACATTCTTTAATCTTACATCTTGAAGGGTTAAAATACTTCTGTCGACGTAATGACCCGCAGAACCAAATGCCAGACATGATTCTGTCTTGTAACCATGCCAACCATAACGTCACGTGCCGCTGTAATGGCGACATGTAGTCCAGCTGTCTCTAGTGTTCATGTTTGTTAATTTGAATGTGTTTTGTTGTGCCTGGCTTTTGTCTTTTGTTTTTTTATGCACTGTGTGTCTGCAGTGGGACGTGAAAGCGGGTTGGAGATTTTTCAGGGCACTCCTGCTGCTCGTTTTGATAATATTAACAAATTGTATCGTCGATATCATTTTGTTTGTGGTCGTCACCATCAGGGGCATAAATATAGACAGTGCAGGCAGTGCGGTTGCACTGGGGCCCATGGGGCAGGGGGCCCTCCAAAAATGTGTTGGGCAGAGAACGGGCCCTTGTGAATGTTCAGATTGCCACCTCAAAAGTACGCCTGTGTTCAAAAAAATACTCACGTTAACTTAAAACCGGTGTCATTTGTTATATATGCCCTCAAAAAGGCAAACCCATCTCCGTCATGGTTTTCATTTTTTTTGGTAAAATAGTCTGTAGCAATCGAAAACAAAATTATATGCTTATTCTACATAAACTATAGAAACTATAAATAAACTATTAAAAACTATTCAATTCAATTAATCATTTCTTATTTTCTTTGGTATTTTTGTCATATACAGATATGCAATGATGATTGCTGGGTAATATGTATGTTGTTGTCCAATGTTAAGTCTCTATTTGATCATGTGACGAGACAATACGATATAGCTAGGTTAGGTGCAAAATCTCAAGATTGACAAGCTGAGCACATCTGCAAGCCGAGTGAGCGAGCGAGCGGTCATCATGCCTTTCAAACATAAAAGCGGCAGTAAGAAAAGACAAGAGAGAAAAGAACAGGAGGAGAAGGTAGCAAAGCTCCCTAAATTATATTCATTTTTTATAAACAGTCGCCAGCCCACGGACGACCCCCCTCCAAGCAGCAATGCAACAGTTCGGCTGGCATCAGCATCGCTGCCCTCAGTGGTGTGGCAACGATAGCAAGCTAAATATAACGTTAGGCTATTGTTAGATATAAATTTCAATACATACATTATGGTAGGCTTACTAGGCTACAAGTTGGGTAAATTATGGTCGCTACCAGGTGGATAGCCAGTCTATAAATTATGGTAAGCTAGCTAATAGCCTAGTAGATGCTAGGTAGGCTATTCCTAGCATTAGATAACCCTTTTGCACGTACGGTGAACTGAGCGTCAAGCACAGTTTACGTTAGCTAGCTGTTCATAATGATCAGTGCTGTAATAATATCTTACACTATATAAAAAAATACATAGCTAACAAGCTATTGCTAGCTAGCTTGTACTTCACAAGCCAGCAACTTTACAAGGTGTATTGTTACGAGGCTGAATGGGCTGGCTATCCTGTCCATTGAAAGCATCAGAGCCTGGGTGGAACAATGAACATTAAGGACATTGTTAAAGATTTTGCTCAGCAAGGCTCATCGAATGCCATTCAAATAGGTGAGTACAAGTGCTTTTTCAAGGGGATTTGGGGTATCTGATGGGCTGCCGTGCCCCTATTTAACAGGTTGTTATCATTTCGGAGTCAGGTCGCCGCCAAGTTTCTAATAAAAATAAACAAATAAACGAAGACAATCGTCTGGCCTGGTGGGATCTGTTGAGAACGGTCTCCTTCAGTAGTCTATAAGAAACAGTATGAAAGACAATAAGCACGCGCTGCTCAGCGCTTGTGACATGTCATCAAAGATGCGAGAGCAGACGATATGGTTTCTTTTTTTTATATTACAATATTACAGAATATAATATAGAATATTATTACAGAATAGTTACTAGTAAAACTTAAATAGATACTAGCCACTATTGGAATAGTTACTAGGAACTAAAGAATAAGTACTAGTATCTAATGAATAGTTACTAGTAAAACTTAAATAGATACTATTCACTATTGGAATAGTGACTAGTAACAAAAAAATAAGTACTAGTAACTTTAGAATAGTTATTAGTAAGTCTTGAGGAATAAATGTTAAAACATCTTGCCATAGTCGCTATTTGTACAGCTATATCAACACATACTTAAGACTTTATAGACAATAAATATATATGGCTCCAATTGGCAGTAAATTGTGAAGACGCGTGAAGGTAATATAGCCTGCTAGCCCTTTGTCAAGCTGAAGGATATTAGAGCCTTTGCTAACAAGCCTATTCTTCCGAGCTACAATTTCCACGTCCCTGGCGTGCTCCATTTCCTGCTAGTGTGAGCAATAAGTGCCACTGTTTACGGAGCGCTCATTTCTCTGTGGGAAATGCCGTCCCTCTCAGAGACAAACGTTACACACAGCTCAGCATGTGCAAGCGAGAGAGGAGGATACTGCGCGCGGGCGCTAGGATGGGATCATGTCAGGCCAACAGGATGTCCACGCTCTGGTTGTTTTTTTTTTGTTTTTGTTTTTGCCAGATTGGTGCGTCGTGTGTCTGTGTGACGTGAGTCAGGCGTGACACGGGGAGTAGGCATCGCGTGCAGCCAATGCACCATTAATGAACTCAATACGCTGTCCGTATTGTCACTGGCTGCATTTCAGCACCCCCCCCCCCCCACACGCCCCAAGCCCCCCCCACAGGCCCCAAGCCCCCCCCACAGGCCCCAAGCCCCCCACGTTTGTGTCGCCTTCGCTTACCGTCGTACCGTCACTATAAACACGACGTGGTCTCGCCGTTGTCTAAGCTCAGAAGTGGGGAAGCAGGCGATATCAGTTCCTGGATTTGGCGCTCAATTAAATAATTAGCCAAGTCACTTATGTGGTCCGGACATTTTTGCTAAATCTCTGGATAATGGCGTGATTGACAGCTGAAGACCGCTCTTGTGAGCCCATATGGAGGCTTGTACCGTGATTTTATCCACGTTTGAATACTCCCTTGGTGTGTACAGCCAATTAAGTAACTGAGCCAGGGGTAATTGATGGAATCATAGGGGGGTTGATGGTATTATTGTTTTAATGGGGGGGGGGGGTAAGGTATATACAGTGCATACGGAAGGTTCATACCCTTTCAAGTTTTCCACATTTTGTTGTTTCAGACTCATCTTGAAATGGATTCAATTCATTTTGTTTTCATCAATCTACACTCAACAACCCATAATGACAAAGTGAAAACATGTTTTTAGAAATTTTTGCAATAGTATTAAAAATCTAAAACTATCTAAATTTCTCATTAACATAAGTATTCATACCCTTTGCTTTAACGCATTTTTAAAGTATCATATTTCATATTTGGTTGCATATCCTTTGCATGCTGTTACTTCCTGAAGTCTGTGACCCATCAACATCAAAGTATGGAACACATGACTGGCGAAATGGCTGTAAGTCGTCAAGGGTCTAAGGTATCAAATGAGCCCCAAACCATCACTCTGTTGCCAGATATGGAGTAGATGTGGATGGATCACTGCAAGGGTTATTTCTCCTGACTCCTTTTCCTATAGAACTCTATGCCAGTTGCAGCCAGATTCAGGTTCAAAGTTCTGGCCTACACTGCAGCCAATAGGACAGGCCCCGTCTACCTGCAGGACTTGATCCAGAACTATGTTCCTGCTCGACCACTTCGCTCTTCTACAGCAGGGTGACTCGCACTCGTCCCGACTGCGGAGCTTTTCCACCCTAGCTCCCCAATGGTGGAACGAACTTCCCATTCCCCTACATTCTATACCAACCCTGCCTGCTTTCCGTCGTGGCCTGAAAACACACCTTTTCAGACTCCACCTGGACTGATACTTATCTAGGACCTCATGGTATGTGTTCTTGTTGAACTGTGTATTCAAGGTATTCAAGTTTATAATATTTAGAATAGAATTGTATTAGAGCTGATTTACCCAGCTTACTGTGAACTGCATTGTGTTCATTACTAGGGATAGCTGCTACTGTATGGGAAGAATGTGCTTTCCTATCTGTTCTGTAGTTACTTCGATGACCTTTCTGTATGCACTTACTGTACGTCGCTTTGGATAAAAGCGTCTGCTAAATGTATGAGAACAAAAGTCAGGAGAAACAACCCGTAAAGTGATCCATCCACATCTACTGCATATCTGGCAATAGAGTGATGGTTTGGGGCTCGTTTGATACCTTAGACCCTTAATGACTTACAGCCATTTCGCCAGTCATGTGTTCCATACTGTACCAGCGTAATTTACAGCTGAATCTAGTCTCACCCCCCAATTCCCATAGAGATCCATTCAAATGCAGAGAGGTTATAGTATCGCTTGTAACAGTACCTGAAAATAAGATATCGAGAGTCTTTTGATGTTGTTGGGTCACAGACATCAGGAAGTAACAGCATGCAAAGAATATGCAAAACTCTCTCTGTCTCTGTCAATACCTTTTGCTCTGTCTCTCTACTGTGGCTCGGGCCAAGGCCCATAAATTGCTCCCTTCCTTGTCTGTCTGAACAGTTTGTCCCCAGGAACAAATAAATAAACAACAAGAACAGCATCAACAGCACTCTTCATCAGTAAGGGAGGGTAAGAGCCGGGACTGAAGAGTCCCACTTATGCTCCTGATTGCAGTGTGGGGGGGGTGGGGGGGGGGGGAGATCTGAGCATCCGGCAGTCTGCCTGGCGTGAAGATGTGTGTTCAACAAGGCGAACGCTAGCTAACGTTGGCTAAAGTTTTGTGCCAACGTTAGCCACCTTAGCTGATGTGCTGAAAAGGTGATGCCCGGCATACAAAAACAGGGAGAACAAGTGAGTTCACAATCATTCGGCTGTTATAAATGTTCTAAATACTTTATTTCTAAAGAGGAAATAATGGATCACGCAGTGCATCGCATTACATTGCAATCCCTTAGCAAACGCTCTAATCCAGGGTGACGTACAGTCACTCAGCATCATGTTCTAGTCACATCCACCACAAGGTTTCAAAATAGAACCTTCGCTTTGAAAATGCTAAACTTTTATTTTTAAAAAAAAGCAGTTAAGCGCAAACTATCACCTCGTTCAACGTGCGGCAGGCAGACAAGAGGGGGAGGGGGGGTTGTTTTTCCGCAGATTGGACACCCCCCAGCATGTTACTGAGGGAAATCTGGGGTCCAGAGCGCCGTTATGTAATCTCCGCTCTTGCAGACTCAAGGCCCTGGTTTCAGTTTCAGGGCGGTTAGTTTGCAAAACGTTCCGGAGGGGTCTGTTGTTACGAGGTTAGCGTGTCGAGTAACCATGGAAATAGCTACCCGTGTGGCACCCTAACAACAGCCGTGTTCAAGGGACACGTGTGGAACAAGCTTGCAGCGTGGCCAGACTAGAAAAACTTTATTTTCTATTTTTGTGCAACTTTTCTAAGTCTGCACCGTGAGTCAAAATCTCATTCAACTTGGGTGTGTGTTCCCTGGGCTGCGTCCCAATATTCTTATCTCCTCTCCTCCTTTCCTCCACTCCCCCACTACCACTCGTCTCCTCCCCGGAAGTATACAAAACTGCGTTTTGAGTACAAGTAGTTGCATGTACAGTATACAATGTACCTGACATTGCGGATTGCGTCAAGACATTAATCAATTTCTAACCATTTGTAATTAATATGTAGCCTAATCAGCAACATTAGATGAAGATACACAATCAGTTTCCGGGGCACGGAGGAGAGGAGGTGGTAGTGGAGGAAAGGAGGGTGCATTTTTCGAGTTTTGGGACGCACCCCAGGACTCAAAAACAGTCATCCTCCTCTCTCTCTCTCTTTCTCACTCCCTCTCTCTCACTGTCTATCTCTCTCTCTCTCTCTCTCCCTCCTTCCCTCTCTCTCTCCCTCTTTTTCTCGCTCCCTCTCTCTCACTGTCTATCTCTCTCTCCCTCCTTCCCTCTCTCTCTCCCTCTCTTTCTCGCTCCCTCTCTCTCACTGTCTATCTCTCTCTCTCTGGTGGCAGATGGACAGCTCTGGGTCTCTCTGAATGAGGGGGGGGGGGGGGGGGGAGGGTACTCTTAATAAAACGAGCCGCATGCTAACTTCCTGCCCCACAGTAGTGTGTAACCCAAGCGCACCCCTTCACTAATTCATGACCCGTTCTTCCACTTCCTCAGAAGGGTGTAGGGTTATCTCATCACCCCGCTCCGCCACCCCCACACTGGCCCAGGACCGGAACGCAGAGCTCTAGGCTCTACACACAGTCCAAAACACGCTACACACCAAGCTCTAGGCTCTACACACAGTCCAAAACACGCTACACACCAAGCTCTAGATGCTACACACAGTCCAAAACACGCTACACACCGAGCTCTAGATGCTACACACAGTCCAAAACACGCTACACACCGAGCTCTAGATGCTACACACAGTCCAAAACACGCTACACGCCAAGCTCTAGGCTCTACACACAGTCCAAAACACGCTACACACCGAGCTCTAGATGCTACACACAGTCCAAAACACGCTACTGAGGCAGCCGGGTCCTTTTACACCAACCAACATACTCTGCGATTGGTAGAGGTTTCTACAAGTAAGGCAGGGCTGCTAACTTTGGTCAAGTTCAGACTGTCTCGTGAAGAGTTGAGAGCGGGGGGCTTGCAATCCTGGAGCAGAGGGGATTAGGATGGAGGGGGACGTCGCATAGGTCTGACTCTGGCGTGAGATTTGTTGAGGGAGAGCGTAGGTTTGTGACATGAGTGACAGTTGGCAACACTAAGTAAGGTGACATCACAACTATCTTATCCCCAATTAATTATCCCGGCTACTGGATAATTCACACATCATTACACCATGACAATGTTTATCATGATACATCTAAAATATCAATCAGATTTTATCCAGAGTAAAATAGTCTCCGTACTACAGGCCGAGTTTGAGTCCACAGCGTTGCCGTGGGAACACAACTGTGTGACAAAATGTTCAACAGGCACAAGGCGTAGTTCTCTGAAGGTGGTTACAGAGTGTTTTAAAACAGGAAGCAGATATGTACGTGGACAGACTTTGGCCTTTCGTAGTTGAGCGTACCAACCCCATGTTGTGGACTACATGTCCCATCGTTTTTGCATGCAAATTGCAAACAACAATGGTGTCTTTCATGGAAGACGATTATGGCACGCAGAAGGTACGCTTGTTCAGGATGAAATGACAGGTCTACTGCTGAGGGCCCATTTTAGGTCTGTTACGATGGCAATTATGGCCGCGTGGACCGTGCGGACGTCCATACGGATACTTCTTTTGGCGACTATGAATGGGCCTTTATGCAGTTAACAAGGCATAACACTGTGTTGAAACAGTAGTGTTGCAAGACACTTGCTATAAAACATCTCCCGACTCAGCCAGACAATAGAGCGAGGTCTGAGCAGTCACGTACACACAAATACACGTCATATGTGCTCTCCCAGACCAAATGCGCTTCTTATGTATTCAAAAAATGAGCAACTAATAGTATTTACTTCATTTTATTTGTTTATGAATTGGTACAAGAAAAGGCTGAAGCTTGGTAAAATATCCAGGCATGTAATGTAGGCTACTGTACTGTTTATTTTCAGGGCTAATTTCCCACACGCGTCACCCTGTATTTAGCGCTAAATTAATAGCTGCTGAAAAGTGAATCAATTTAAATTATAAAGCACAAAAAGGTCTTTGTTTGTATGTCGGATTATCCCCCTGTGGGCTTTGAAGATCAACATGTGTGGCCCACTCAACTCAAAACCTCCTTGGAGATATACTCACAACACACCAGCTGCAATTTGTACGTTTTAACCTAAGTGTTCTCAAACACAAATTGAATACACTTAAAATCCCTGGTCCTGGTGAACCACAGGGTCTGCTGCTGCTGCTGCTGTTTTTTATTTTCACCTTAAAATCAGCCATCAATTCGGACCCAAGAGACCAGGTGCAGGTGAGATACCTGCGTAATTAAACTGCTTTAATTGACCACTTTAGAGCGGAGTAAGAACTTACACCCAGCAGAATCAGTGCACATATTAACCCTTTGAAGGTATGTTTTTTTATTCTTTTCAAAATTCTGAGTCAGTGTTCTAGAACTCTAGAATTCGGTTACCAGCAGTGATTGTTACATCAGCATTAGAATGTTCAGTTAAGAACATTCTAATCTCACATTTGTGATCTCACACCATAGAAGGTTAATAGCTGATATTAGGCTGGCGGTATTGGCTGGTGGGGAAGGTGCTGTCATGCCGGCCGCCTGTCACGGTGAGAGAGGAACGGTGTAACGTGTCACAGAATCTGGCTCCAGTGCCAGAGGGGGAGGGCTGTCGATCAATCACCCTCGAGCCAAGCAACACGACAGCTAACGCTGGGACAGACAGACGGACAGCGTTCCCAGGCGCGGATAAACAGGAGACTGACGGCGTTGCATGTCGCGGACGGTTATGTAGCACTATAGCGCTGATGGATCACAACATAGCCATGAGAAAGACAGCCATAAGGCTAAACATCGATAGCCAGCACCCCTCAACTCCCTGTGCAATATAACACAATCATAGGAATGACTGCAAGGACAGCTAAATTTACATTAAGACCTTTAGCAAACCATATATCTTATCTATCGTGACTTACAAGTGCACAGCTATAGTAGCAGTCAGCATAAAAACATACAAAGCACTTTAGTAATGCCATGTATCACATGTGTTCCCATATCCTGTGTACTTTTGAGTGTTTGTTTTCACTTGGCTGCAGAGGAGAGAGGAGAGAGGAGAGGAGAGACGAGAGAGAGAGAGAGAGGAAGGCTGGAGGCAGAACCATCTTTCAAGCATCGCTCTCCAGCCACAATTCACCATTTACCTAATTCAGACTGTCCATGTTTTGTTGCCTGGAAGTCAAGGTGCAGGGTGCAAAGGTGAAAGGTCAGCTGTGTAATCCCTCACAACATTTGGGAGCGCTGATCTAAAATGTCTCAGTCAAGCGGGACATGAGCAGATAGAGATTCTGTGAAGAATCTCGCTGGACCACCAGCCGCTCAGCCAATCAGAGAGGGAGGGGGGATGATGGAACATTCGATGCTCAGTGTGAATTCCGTGTTGCCACAGAAACAGTGCTAGCAGGTGTTTTCAGTAATCCATGCCCAAGTGGGCATGAAATGCTAAGGAAGAGAAACAACCACGGACAGTTTTAAAAATCAATCGAAGAAAGATGAACTCAGGGAGAGAGGCAGTTAAAACACGGTCCATTTAACTTAACAAATCTGCACTCTTTTTGGAAAAAATTATAAATCAAAGCAACCTTAAATTCGCCATGAGAGGAGACAGATTAATTAGGTCTACGTAATTTAAACATGGACTTGTTATATTTATTTATGTGCACAAAAAGACAAAATAATCAATTGAAGAAACCTTAAATTTGACTCATACTTCAATGTTAAGGTGACACACACTACAAGGTGCGCTTTTAAAAATATGAGTTATCAAACGATCCCCGCATTCTCAGTCCGATAAGATGCCTCACAAGCCTACCTACTCCTCCTCCACTGCTCCACTAGTTCCCTTACAATTTACAATGTGCCATTTAGCAGACGTTCTTATCCAGAGCGACTTACAAAGTAGCACAACATCAGGAGTGAACATTCACCACTGGCAGGATCAATGATTCATCTCCAAGTGAGGAATAGCCTACAGAACATATACGCTTAGTAACAAGGCAAAGCATCCATCCGACTCCGTGAAAAGCAAGCAATGGTCGCGTCGCAAGTTACACAAAGGTCCAAGTGTACGTGCATAGCGGGCAGGCCATAATTCAAGTGTATAAGTTAGGATGGACCATGTCAGTTGATCTCTTGAATTTCCAAGATAACCCCTCCCCCCAAAATGAATATGTTGCGACAGTGTGGACTGGGTTATCCCAGCAGACATAGATTGGAGAGAGAGCGTGGCCTGCTCTGGGTGTAATCCAGCCCTGACGACTCCCCTCAGGGAGCAAGAAAGGTTCCAAAACCCTTCAATCTAAAGGTCCCCAAAAATGACTACCTCCTGGGTGAGAACCCCACCTCAGTAAAACAGTGTTTTATCCAGCATGCACAGCGGTTGTTTACCACACCAGTACAGAGAAGCATGTCTAAATCGCCGCATCATTATACAGTCGAGCTAACTGAGCACGTAGACATTTAGTACAGTGTAAATATTTAATTACAAATGTAAACACTTTTTTTTGTTTTGTTTGGAACATCCTACACAGTTTTACAGACCTCCTACACCCTACACGGTTTTACAAACCTACACCCTAGACAGTTTTACATACCTCCTACACCATACACGGTTTTACAAACGACCTACACCCTACACGGTTTTACAGACCACCTACACCCTATGCGGTTTTACAGACCACCTGCACCCTACACGGTTTTACAGACCTCCTGCACCCTACACGGTTTTACAGACCACCTGCACCCTACATGGTTTTACAGACCTCCTGCACCCTACACGGTTTTACAGACCACCTGCACCCTACACGGTTTTACAGACCACCTGCACCCTATGCGGTTTTACAGACCACCTGCACCCTATGCGGTTTTACAGACCACCTGCACCCTATGCGGTTTTACAGACCACCTGCACCCTACGTGGTTTTACAGACCACCTACGTGGTTTTACAGACCACCTGCACCCTACGCGGTTTTACAGACCTCCAACACCCTACACTGTCTTTCTCTCATCACCCTGACAAGAATGGGGATCTGAATTACACACAAATTACAATGTGCAGGTGCACATTTTCCACAGACACCATGTACAAAGACGCACACACACACACACACACACACACACACACACACACACAGATCTTCTCAAAATATAAGTATAGGTCTTGTCCATCCTGAATTCATACAAAATGTCAGCCCATATTACCTCTTGATTAATACTCTTACCCTAGCAGGGATTATTACCCACTTTCCATGTGCATATTTTTCCAGCCCTCTAGCAGAATGTGCCTGATAGTCATATAAAAGGGAGATTTCGCTAATTTAGCTTAGCACAGAGCTAAGTGATGATTAGCTTCCTGTGTTTCCTCAATCTCCTCTCCTCCCAACCCCCCGTAACCCCTCCCTCGCCCCAATTTGGTTGATTAACTGGACTCCGGATAAGAGTCGCCCCTGACGTAGGGTGAGAGAAACCAAAACAACCACCGAAAAAACCCCAGCAGGGTGGCGTGGAGCGCACATTTTCCATTTCTATTTTAGCAAGCCTGTTTGAATAATGCATGAAACCGGGAGACAAACAGAGCCCTCGAACCCTTACCCAGCTGCCACTGGGGACGCGGTGTTTTATGACTTTCAGGAGGGGTACTTCTGAGCTCTTGCCACAGAGCCACTCTCCCCATTTCAGCTGAAAACCCTGTCACAATGCCCCCCTGATTCATTTCTACGTCGGGTTGAAAAATTAACTGCAGGTTTTTCGCAGAAGTAAATGTATTTTCTTTCCCATCCCCAATGGAATTTCTTCTGCTGCTTTTCACAAGATGTGGTTTTGCTCATTTCGTTCAAATTGGAAAGGAAAACAAACAAAAAAAATATCAGTCTCAGGCCTCAGGTAATGAAATGGTTTTATAGAAAACCAATAAATGTTTTTTTAAAGAAAATCCATGGTTTTTATTTTAGAGCTACACATGAAGACCATAACAGCTGAGTTTTGGAGACTTCAGGCACTTCCTGAACAGACCATTAACACAAATGGGTCCAATAACATGCATGACACGTCCCATTTAAGCACGTAATTACTTAGTCGACCTATGAAAACGTGATGCTTGATTTTTGGGCACTTCACTAAAGGACAACAACCTGCTAGCAAGCACACACACCATCAAAACAGAAGCTCACGTGGTCACGTTCACTCATCCTCAATTGTCGTACTTGGTCACATTCTCAAACGGTGGCTGAATTAAAACAACGTTTGTCTTTAAACGACACACGTGGTCACAGTCACAAGCAATGGCTGAATTCAAACAACAAATGGTCCTTAAGTCTAAATTGTGATGCTGTGGTTTCATTCTTCACAAACACAGTGCGGCCCGGCACTTTTTGGCACTCGCCAATCTATGCTGTCTAGTGCAGTGTTAAGATAAAAATGAACACTTGCATTTAATCTTGAGTAAAAGTTAAGGGCTGAAATCTGGCGGTATGGCGGGTAATTGGTCAGCATTTCTTCATTCTCTTTGCTGTGCCCACACTGCTGAGCATGAGCTGTAATGACAACCGCATTTCCCAGAATGCTCAGGTTTTTTTTAAAAAGCCCCATACTTGCACCAAATCCTGTTTCTGTGGCCTGAAATCTCTGCGCTGTACTTCAGCCTCATTCAGCCTCAGCAGCGCAAAACAGGTTTCATTCAACGGGCCGAGAAGCTCAAAGCAGTCTCCATGCTTGCATCCTTATCTTTATAAAATCCTCACATTATAATTATTTATGCATACTTTAATAATGATTAGAGACATTACCAAGTGTTGAAAAATTCCTGAAAATGTCTGTGGAATATCTTTTGGTTCCTCTGTACAAAGTGAACTGTAGATGTCAACCCCTCTGTGACGTCATCTATAGGGTCATCACTTCCCACAGAGTAGGACTCCCAAAACATAGAAGAAGAAGAAGCAGAAGAAGAAGAAATCGAGGCTGTGAAACTGAAAGGAATTGAAGGGATTCAGCAAAGACTCAACGTGTTAAAAATAGACCTAGTTGAAATAATTAAGAAAATGAATCCCTTAAGTGTGCTGGAGATCATTTTAATTACCGTTTCCATGCTTGCATTAAATCCCAACCAATCAGATGTCAGTGGAGAGGTGGGCGGAGGCAGAACTGGGTGCACGCATTATGCAACCACCAGGATGGCCTTTTCAGTGCTGAAAACCAGCTCACATGCTGAGGCCACTTGCCCCGCAGAACCCAATCAGAGACAGACTCTCAAAGCCCAAACCCAATCAGAGGCAGACTCTCAAAGCCCAAACCCAATCAGAGACAGACTCTCAAAGCCCAATCCCAATCAGAGGCAGACTCTCAAAGCCCAAACCCAATCAGAGGCAGACTCTCAAAGCCCAAACCCAATCAGAGGCAGACTCTCAAAGCCCAAACCCAATCAGAGGCAGACTCTCAAAGCCCAAACCCAATCAGAGGCAGACTCTCAAAGCCCAAACCCAATCAGAGACAGACTCTCAAAGCCCAAACCCAATCAGAGGCAGACTCTCAAAGCCTAAACCCAATCAGAGGCAGACTCTCAAAGCCCAAACCCAATCAGACCCAGACTCTCAAAGCCTAAACCCAATCAGAGGCAGACTCTCAAAGCCCAAACCCAATCAGACCCAGACTCTCAAAGCCCAAACCCAATCAGACCCAGACTCTCAAAGCCCAAACCCAATCAGAGGCAGACTCTTAAAGCCCAAACCCAATCAGACCCAGACTCTCAAAGCCCAAACCCAATCAGACCCAGACTCTCAAAGCCCAAACCCAATCAGACCCAGACTCTCAAAGCCCAAACCCAATCAGAGGCAGACTCTTAAAGCCCAAACCCAATCAGACCCAGACTCTCAAAGCCCAAACCCAATCAGACCCAGACTCTCAAAGCCCAAACCCAATCAGACCCAGACTCTCAAAGCCCATACCCAATCAGAGGCAGACTCTTAAAGCCCAAACCCAATCAGACCCAGACTCTCAAAGCCCAAACCCAATCAGACCCAGACTCTCAAAGCCCAAACCCAATCAGACCCAGACTCTCAAAGCCCAAACCCAATCAGACCCAGACTCTCAAAGCCCAAACCCAATCAGACCCAGACTCTCAAAGCCCAAACCCAATCAGACCCAGACTCTCAAAGCCCAAACCCAATCAGACGCAGACTCTCAAAGCCCAAACCCAATCAGACCCAGACTCTCAAAGCCCAAACCCAATCAGACCCAGACTCTCAAAGCCCAAACCCAATCAGAGGCAGACTCTTAAAGCCCAAACCCAATCAGACCCAGACTCTCAAAGCCCAAACCCAATCAGACCCAGACTCTCAAAGCCCAAACCCAATCAGAGGCAGACTCTCAAAGCCCAAACCCAATCAGAGGCAGACTCTCAAAGCCCAAACCCAATCAGACCCAGACTCTCAAAGCCCAAACCCAATCAGACCCAGACTCTCAAAGCCTAAACCCAATCAGAGGCAGACTCTCAAAGCCCAAACCCAATCAGACCCAGACTCTCAAAGCCCAAACCCAATCAGACCCAGACTCTCAAAGCCCATACCCAATCAGAGGCAGACTCTTAAAGCCCAAACCCAATCAGACCCAGACTCTCAAAGCCCAAACCCAATCAGACCCAGACTCTCAAAGCCCAAACCCAATCAGACCCAGACTCTCAAAGCCCAAACCCAATCAGAGGCAGACTCTTAAAGCCCAAACCCAATCAGACCCAGACTCTCAAAGCCCAAACCCAATCAGACCCAGACTCTCAAAGCCCAAACCCAATCAGACCCAGACTCTCAAAGCCCAAACCCAATCAGACCCAGACTCTCAAAGCCCAAACCCAATCAGACCCAGACTCTCAAAGCCCAAACCCAATCAGACCCAGACTCTCAAAGCCCAAACCCAATCAGACCCAGACTCTCAAAGCCCATACCCAATCAGAGGCAGACTCTTAAAGCCCAAACCCAATCAGACCCAGACTCTCAAAGCCCAAACCCAATCAGACCCAGACTCTCAAAGCCCAAACCCAATCAGACCCAGACTCTCAAAGCCCAAACCCAATCAGACCCAGACTCTCAAAGCCCATACCCAATCAGAGGCAGACTCTTAAAGCCCAAACCCAATCAGACCCAGACTCTCAAAGCCCAAACCCAATCAGACCCAGACTCTCAAAGCCCAAACCCAATCAGACCCAGACTCTCAAAGCCCAAACCCAATCAGAGGCAGACTCTTAAAGCCCAAACCCAATCAGACCCAGACTCTCAAAGCCCAAACCCAATCAGACCCAGACTCTCAAAGCCCAAACCCAATCAGACCCAGACTCTCAAAGCCCAAACCCAATCAGAGACAGACTCTTAAAGCCCATACCCAATCAGAGGCAGACTCTCAAAGCCCAAACCCAATCAGACGCAGAATCTCAAAGCCCAAACCCAATCAGACGCAGAATCTCAAAGCCCATACCCAATCAGACCCAGACTCTCAAAGCCCAAACCCAATCAGACCCAGACTCTCAAAGCCCAAACCCAATCAGACCCAGACTCTCAAAGCCCAAACCCAATCAGAGACAGACTCTTAAAGCCCAAACCCAATCAGACGCAGAATCTCAAAGCCCAAACCCAATCAGACGCAGAATCTCAAAGCCCAAACCCAATCAGAGACAGACTCTCAAAGCCCAAACCCAATCAGACGCAGAATCTCAAAGCCCAAACCCAATCAGAGACAGACTCTCAAAGCCCAAACCCAATCAGACGCAGACTCTCAAAGCCCAAACCCAATCAGACCCAGACTCTCAAAGCCCAAACCCAATCAGACGCAGAATCTCAAAGCCCATACCCAATCAGACGCAGACTCTCAAAGCCCATACCCAATCAGACGCAGAATCTCAAAGCCCAAACCCAATCAGACCCAGACTCTCAAAGCCCAAACCCAATCAGACGCAGAATCTCAAAGCCCATACCCAATCAGAGGCAGACTCTCAAAGCCCATACCCAATCAGAGGCAGACTCTCAAAGCCCATACCCAATCAGAGGCAGACTCTCAAAGCCCAAAAATCCCAACCGCTGAATGAGGCCAGACAAACGGTGACCTTTGTGCAATCTTCTCACGGACAGCGCAGCTCCATTCATGCCTGTGTGTCCCAAGCACGACGCCCTTTCCTGACATTCAGTCTGCGAGGCTTCTCCATTGTAGACCCTGTACACGCCGGGTATAAATATCTCAGAACGGATGCCACCGTATAAACCCAAATAATTAAAAAACCCACACCTACAACAGTGGGCCTAGGGCTGTCACGATCAGAAAATTTTAGCTGACGATTAATTGTCATACAAATAATTGCGATTAACGATTGAATTGTCTTTTTCTGATCATTTTATGCCACTATTACAGTAATAGACCACCTGCTCTAATCATAGTTTAATAATACACATACACCTTATGAAGAAGAGCCATTTATTGGCATTGAACATTGGAACATATAAATGACATTACATTTCATTTGTAATTAAATTACAAAATTACGGCGCTACTAGCTTAAAAATGCATGTGAAGTTCGCGGACGTAGTAGCTAACTCTGTCCATGGAAAAAAAAAAAATTTTCAGCAGATATCTTGGTTACAACAAGATTGAGCTAGCAAGGCAGTTTTCTGTTTATATGTGTGGTATTTATTCAGTTTGGGAAATCCCACAATCTCTAGCAAGCATTAGCTCAAGTTGGCTGGCTGACTCATCAAGGACTAGAAATCGTCTCTGTTTCTAGGTCGTTACTAAGGGTCGGCCTACTTGCTGGAGTAGTAAACAAGGTTTCATTACATACTGACGTGACTGGTTGTTTTCAGGAACAATATGAACACATTCTGATTATATCTTTTATTTTGTTGGTAACCGTTGTATAATCGCAATATTGCTTAATTAAGCGCCTCGAGATAAACAGTTGGTGGCGCTAATTCTCCACTCGTGTGCCACTAAACCATAGCAGAAGAAGGGAGCGCAACGACATGACGACATTAAAAGAGCGCCAGTCAAACCTCAAAGGGTGGGAAACGACGTGGAAATTGTGATGGAAATAATTTCTGTTAGTTTCATCCAGCTGATTTTATACAGATGAATGTAAACGATTCTAACGATTATGCAAAATGATTGCAGTCAGCTCAAATAGTCGCGATCAGGCGATTATGTAATAATTGTGACAGGCCTAAGTGGGCCTCTTTACCCTGGTCCTGCAAAAATTGATCTGATGTAACTCATTAAATATGTTGATTAAATAGAAATCTGACCTCGTCTGGTTCCTTGGGGTTGTGGAATTTGAAGGGAGAACAGAAACCTAGCAGCAGTGGCTTTGGCTTCCTAGAACCATGGCTGAGGACTTCCACACCATGGGAGAAACACCAGGCTTGCGCTTATGGGCAATTTAAATGGCTTATTTTCAGGTGGGAGATACTACTGCATCATGGCATCATTCATAACTGCCCACACAGACTATCGACATCACCATAACTGCCCACACAGGGTACGGTCATCACCATAACTGCCCACACAGGGTATGGTCATCACCATAACTGCCCACACAGGGTACGGTCATCACCATAACTGCCCACACAGGGTACGGTCATCACCATAACTGCCCACACAGGGTACGGTCATCACCATAACTGCCCACACAGGGTACGGTCATCACCATAACTGCACACAGAGACTACGGTCATCACCATAACTGCCCACACAGGGTACGGTCATCACCATAACTGCCCACACAGACTACTGTCATCACCATAACTGCCCACACAGACTACTGTCATCACCATAACTGCCCACACAGACTACTGTCATCACCATAACTGCACACACAGACTACTGTCATCACCATAACTGCCCACACAGGGTACGGTCATCACCATAACTGCACACAGAGACTACGGTCATCACCATAACTGCCCACACAGGGTACGGTCATCACCATAACTGCCCACACAGGGTACGGTCATCACCATAACTGCACACAGAGACTACTGTCTTCACCATAACTGCACACAGAGACTACTGTCTTCACCATAACTGCACACAGAGACTACTGTCTTCACCATAACTGCACACAGAGACTACTGTCATCACCATAACTGCACACACAGACTACTGTCATCACCATAACTGCCCACACAGACTACTGTCATCACCATAACTGCCCACACAGACTACTGTCATCACCATAACTGCACACAGAGACTACTGTCATCACCATAACTGCACACACAGACTACTGTCATCACCATAACTGCCCACACAGACTACTGTCATCACCATAACTGCCCACACAGACTACTGTCATCACCATAACTGCACACACAGACTACTGTCATCACCATAACTGCACACACAGACTACTGTCATCACCATAACTGCCCACACAGACTACTGTCATCACCATAACTGCACACAGACTACTGTCATCACCATAACTGCCCACACAGACTACTGTCATCACCATAACTGCCCACACAGACTACTGTCATCACCATAACTGCACACACAGACTACTGTCATCACCATAACTGCCCACACAGACTACTGTCATCACCATAACTGCACACAGAGACTACTGTCATCACCATAACTGCCCACACAGACTACTGTCATCACCATAACTGCCCACACAGACTACTGTCATCACCATAACTGCACACACAGACTACTGTCATCACCATAACTGCACACACAGACTACTGTCATCACCATAACTGCCCACACAGACTACTGTCATCACCATAACTGCCCACACAGACTACTGTCATCACCATAACTGCCCACACAGACTACTGTCATCACCATAACTGCACACAGACTACTGTCATCACCATAACTGCCCACACAGACTACTGTCATCACCATAACTGCCCACACAGACTACTGTCATCACCATAACTGCCCACACAGACTACTGTCATCACCATAACTGCCCACACAGACTACTGTCATCACCATAACTGCACACACAGACTACTGTCATCACCATAACTGCCCACACAGACTACTGTCATCACCATAACTGCCCACACAGACTACTGTCATCACCATAACTGCACACACAGACTACTGTCATCACCATAACTGCCCACACAGACTACTGTCATCACCATAACTGCCCACACAGACTACTGTCATCACCATAACTGCCCACACAGACTACTGTCATCACCATAACTGCACACACAGACTACTGTCATCACCATAACTGCACACACAGACTATCATCATCACCATAACTGCACACACAGACTATCATCATCACCATAACTGCACACAGTCAGATCGCAGACTCAGTGCTAATAGTGCAGGGAGCCACAGAGGAGTCAGTAATTTTCCATCAGACGCTCAAATTATGATCTCTGTGTGGCTCTCTGGCAAACACAGGCTCCATGAGAGAGGGGAGAGAGAGGAAGAGAGAGAAATAGCAAGAGAAGAAATTATGGCCAATTGTGAATAACAACTGAAAAACAAACAACAGTCAAACAACCTGAGACAACAATTACAGCATTAACCTGTGTATGTGTGTGTGTGTGTGTGTGTGTGTGTGTGCTTGTATATGCATATGTGCATGGAGAGTGTGTCCATGTGCGTATGTGTGCGTTCGAGTGTGTGTATGTAACGAGTGTGTGTGTCTGTGTGCAATCCGTGCGTGAGCGTGTGCGTGCAATCCGTGCATGCGTTTGTGCACATGCGTGTGTGCGTGCACGTGTGTGTGCGTGTGTATCCTGGTTATAGTGTGATAAATCTGGTATTGAGAGACCGGCTGTCCCAGCCATCAGAGAATGAGAGTGTAATGTGTTTACAGTGAACAGAGACATTAATCCTATTACTCTAACCTGTCACCAGTGTTCTTTTACCTCACACCAGCCCAGAGTAATCCCCGCGGCAACATAATGACACTTAATGAGCCCCCGAGAGGGTGTCGGCCCTGCCACCCAAGACCTACCGCTCACCTGTACCCCACGCCACAGGCTACAGCCTGGCTGAGTCTCTCACAAAATAAATACACCAGGGATCTCCAACAACAACTTCCCCTTCCAGGGGCCCACGTGTTTTTAAAACATCCTGCATACGGGCCAAATGCTCTCCAAGTACTAATCACAAAACAATGTACCAATTACATGTTTTGTAGGTGAATTGTATGTGAACACAATGTGGACGCCTTCCTAAAATAAAAATATATACGTTTATTTTTTCCCCTCAGTGATTAAACGGCAGGAGTGCGTCTATACTGGGCTGCATTTGGCTCCTGGACCAGAATCTGAAAAGCTCGAATCTAAAGACTGTAGAATACGTAACACAACAGTGACATTCAAAGTAAAGTATTTAACCACGGTGTAAAATTAACACCAGCCACACGCTGGTAAAATTTAGATTTTGGGTGGTAAGATTTCTACTCCACTTTGGCCAGTAACCAATCAGGTTGTGTTATATTGTAAAAGGTAATGTGGCTGGTAAATTGTTGAAAATGGCTGGTGATTTTTTGAATCCATAAGCCACTCTGGATTGAATCCATAAGCCACTCTCTTTCATATCCTGGATTTGACACTTTGTCCCACACAGGTGAGAAGCCAGGACAGGGTCCTAATTCAGTCACCTGTGGGACGAATGCAGGTGCGGCATCAGCCCCTTCCCAGGAAACAGGACACCACCCCGTCTATCGATTAGAAAGGCATGGCGGAGTGCAGCTCTTTAAATTTACCGCTGCTACCAAGTTCCCAGGCTGTCGGAAGGGGAGGGGGGGGGGGGTAGTGGGGGTGTAACCTGATACGGCGGGAGACAGAGACGGCCCGGACGTGCTTTGGTGTCATTGCGAGGCATGGGCGTTACTGATACCATACGGTTGCCGCGGAAACCGATATGCGCTCTAAAGCTGGAGCCTCTCCTAAGGTTTCACCTGCAAAGAGTGTTCCGGAAAGAGCCCCCGCTGGAGCGTACCTGTGCGCTACCTGACTATCGGACTACTGCGGGCCCCGCGGCCTTCGGTCGCGCTTTGGGAGAGATCATCTGGCCAGCACCCCCCACAACCCCCCTCCCTCAATGCTATGTCCCAAACCGATCACAGCGATAATGAACTCAACCCCTCAATGCTATGTCCCAAACCGATCACAGCGATAATGAACTCAACCCCTCAATGCTATGTCCCAAACCGATCACAGCGATAATGAACTCAACCCCTCAATGCTATGTCCCAAACCGATCACATCGATAATGAACTCAACCACTCAATGCTATGTCCCAAACCGATCACAGCGATAATGAACTCAACCCCTCAATGCTATGTCCCAAACCGATCACAGCGATAATGAACTCAACCCCTCAATGCTATGTCCCAAACCGATCACAGCGATAATGAACTCAACCCCTCAATGCTATGTCCCAAACCGATCACAGCGATAATGAACTCAACCCCTCAATGCTATGTCCCAAACCGATCACAGCGATAATGAACTCAACCCCTCAATGCTATGTCCCAAACCGATCACAGCGATAATGAACTCAACCCCTCAATGCTATGTCCCAAACCGATCACAGCGATAATGAACTCAACCCCTCAATGCAATGTCCCAAACCGATCACAGCGATAATGAACTCAACCCCTCAATGCTATGTCCCAAACCGATCACAGCGATAATGAACTCAACCCCTCAATGCTATGTCCCAAACCGATCACAGCGATAATGAACTCAACCCCTCAATGCTATGTCCCAAACCGATCACAGCGATAATGAACTCAACCCCTCAATGCTATGTCCCAAACCGATCACAGCGATAATGAACTCAACCCCTCAATGCTATGTCCCAAACCGATCACAGCGATAATGAACTCAACCCCTCAATGCTATGTCCCAAACCGATCACAGCGATAATGAACTCAACCCCTCAATGCTATGTCCCAAACCGATCACAGCGATAATGAACTCAACCCCTCAATGCTATGTCCCAAACCGATCACAGCGATAATGAACTCAACCCCTCAATGCTATGTCCCAAACCGATCACAGCGATAATGAACTCAACCCCTCAATGCTATGTCCCAAACCGATCACAGCGATAATGAACTCAACCCCTCAATGCTATGTCCCAAACCGATCACAGCGATAATGAACAAGTGGGGCCTGTGCCATCATTATGAGAGGTATGTACCACATCACAGCAGGGCGCAAATGAGCAGCATTTAGGACTGCACACAGGTAACAAGTACAACATGTCCCAAACCACTACAGAGTGTGCATGAAAAACAAGTGTGTGTGTGTGTGTGTGTGTGCATAAAAAACAAGTGTGTGCGTGTGTGTGTGTGTATGCATATGTGTGTATGTGTGTGTGTGTGTATGTGTGTATGTGTGTGTGTGTGTGTAGGTGTGTGTGCAGGTGTAGGTGTGTGTGTGTGTGTGTGTGTAGGTGTGTGTGTAGGTTTAGGTGTGTGTGTGTGTGTGTCAGGGGGAGGGGAAGAAGGGAGAGATTAAACATACAAAAAAAACACAAAACAGATGAATGAAAAGCTCAGATCATTCTGGAATAAAACAGTGACAAACAGCCTTGTGAGACCTGAGCAATGAGAACAGACTTCACATGCTGTTCCTCAAATCCCCTCCCTCCCTCGCTCCCTTCCACACTCCCTCACTTTCTCCCTCCCTCATTCCCTCCCTTCCTCGCTCCCTCGCTTTCTCCCTCGTTCCCTCCCTCACTCATTCCCTCCCTTCCTCGCTCCCTCCCTCCCTCCCTCGCTTTCTCCCTCCCTCGCTCCCTCCCTTGTTCCCTCCCTCGTTCCCTCCCTTCCTCGCTCCCTGCCTCCCTCCCTCCCATGTGTGCGTGCATGTGTGTTAAGAGTGTGTGTAGGTGTGTGCCTGTGTATATGGCCGTGCGCACATGTGCGTATATGTGTTTGTGTGTGCCTGTGTATATGTTTGTGTAAAACCCACTGGGATCCAGTTCACTGAATAGTGAATACACTTCACATTCACACTCCAAAGGTGTGATCTTTCCCAATCCAATGTGCTACACCATCAACACAAAGCCCAAAGGTGCGTATCACTAAAAATACGTCATCTTTTTCATATTTGTACTTATTCATCAGAATATACATCATTTCAAACCCTGAGAACTATTTCACATACACATCAGATAT
Organism: Ilyophis sp. 1 JC-2022; assembly: GCA_022702515.1. Taxonomy (NCBI): domain Eukaryota; kingdom Metazoa; phylum Chordata; class Actinopteri; order Anguilliformes; family Synaphobranchidae; genus Ilyophis; species Ilyophis sp. 1 JC-2022. Next base: position 66,088,804 of record CM040406.1, on the reverse strand, counting down.
TCTGACTGTTGATAGCAAGAGGGAATGTTCAGCAATAAAGCTAGTCTAGTGTCTCCAGAGATATCAATGTTTCATGATTAATTGTGAGGGGGGGGGAAAAATCACATCCCTATTGTGACGCAAACCTGGAGCACAAAGCAAGCTAGCGCATTCCGGTACCTGGAGGGCATGGGCTCCACAGCACAGGTAGGGTTATGGGCTCCACAGCACAGGTAGGGTTGGTGAGGGAACAGGGTCCACGGTTTCAGGGTCAGATCTACGCTCCCTGACGTAGGAAGAGCGCGCAATAAATTCTGCGAGGTGCCGTGGCTGAAGGGGGGGTGGTTCTGACTGCAGCAATTTACAGCATCTCCACTCTGTCACGCCTGACTTAACTAGAGCGGCAACGAGGCAACACGGTCACCTCTTAATTCACCCAGATCCCATCTTTATGCTGACCGGGCTACGTGCGTGTGCGTGAAATTAGGGATCCTGCTCTATGAGACACACTACTAGACCGCGGCAGTTCTCCGGGCTACTGAATGACGAAGTGTCCTAATTTTACAGGCTTCAACCACTTTTGTTATCCTCCCACTGAGTTTGCCACAAAAACAGCCGCGGTGCTGTGAGAGACGGACGTAGAGGGGAAAGGGTGGGTTAAAACCGGTGTGGTATTCTTAAAAATGTGCCGTCCTTATTCCCTCCCACCGTAGCCATCTGCGCGGCTTTTAAAACAACTAGTGGCGCGATTACAGAGTCGAAGCTGTTCCTCGGTGGGTTAAAAAGCAACGGCTATCGCCAGAGCCGTTACCGTTCGGTAGGTAGCATGCGCTCCTGTCTCGCGCACCTGCAATGCCGAAGCCAAGACCGCCACTGCGTCTAAACTGCTCCCCCCCACTTCGCCTCATTGACAATCACCCCCCCCCCCCCCCCCCCCCCCCCCATTTACGCAGGCAACCTAAATCTCAGAGAAATGAATGGTGCACATCCGAGCCAGATATCGCTTGCCAGTTGCGTTGTTTTATCTATTAATAATTCACGATGGGTATTATTCCTTCTCCAGCGCGTTCAGTCTTTCCTTTATATTAGTCTTAGCACTGGCATGAGAACACATATCCCGAACGTAAGTGCAATATGCGGGTTCATTGAGAAAAGTCAGCGACTAAAGAATGCACGAGGTGCATTAAACATGAGCTGTAGGTTGCAGCTAAATCAGGACCAGGTAGCAAAAAAACCAGCAAGAATATCAAAATGAAACATGCGATGTTATGAAACCGTACCTGCATTTTGTCAGACGTAAACACCTCAGTGTCTACCTCGCAGGCGATGAGCGTCAACATCTCCAGTTTCATATTTATCGATGGCATACCCTTTCGAAGGAGAAGATAAAATAAACAAAAATGAATCTGTGTAAAATATGTATGGATCTCGTTGGATCTCGTTGCCTTCGGATGAGATACAGTCCCAGTTGCCCACAACTGTAAATTTACTTGGGCTGAAAAAGAGGAGGCTTTGGCAAGCTTTCGTGTGCGCTGTCAAAAAATGCGCTCTCTCTGGCTCGTGCTGCCTTCTCAGTCCAGTCTGTCTCTCTCTCTCTCACCGAACACTCGCGCAGACTGGCTGTGTGCCGCCGCGGACGCACCAACCAGAACGCGCTGAGGCGCAGCGTTGACGTCACCAGCACCCTGCTTTCTCATTTGCGATGCTGCTGATCTCCTGGTCCTCGCTACCTTGCGGAACGTCTCAGAGAACACTGCGGACCGTTGCCCGCGTTTCTGTCCCATGCTGTCCTAACAATAGGTCTACCCTGAACTGCGACAGTTGCTCATTGCAATTCCACGTAATTGAAAATGATAGCATCCCTTCCCTGGAGCAAAGGGGTGACCAATCTTATCCTAAAAGGGGCCGATGTGGGTGCAGGTTTTTGTTTTTTGTTTTAGCCCAGCGCTAAGAGACCTGACTCTAATTATCAAGGTGTTGGTTTAAGATAATGATTTGCTAATTAGTTGAATCAGGTGTCGTGGTGCTGGGCTAAAACCTGCACACACAACCCTTATCATTTGCTAAGATTGGACACCCTTGCTTGAGAATACATATACAGTATACAGGTGCAGCTCAAAAAATTAGAATATCGTGAAAAAGTTACATATTTTTTGTAACTCATTTCAATAAGTGAAACTCATATATTATATAGATTCATTACACATAGAGTGAAATATTTCAAGCCTTTATTTCTTGTAATTTTGATGATTATGGCTTACAGCTAATGAAACCCAAAATTCAGTGTCTCAGAAAATTAGAATATTTTGCCCCAAACCATCACTCTGTTGCCAGATATGGAGTAGATGTGGATGGATCACTGCAAGGGTTATTTCTCCTGACTCATTTTCCTATAGAACTCTATGGGGGAAAAAGTCAGGAGAAACAACCCTTAAAGGGATCCATCCACATCTACTCCATATCTGGCCGCAGAGTGATGGTTTGGGGCTCGTTTGATACCTTAGACCCTTGATGACGTACAGCCATTTAGCCAGCCATGTGTTCCATACTGTACCAGCGTAATTTACAGCTGAATCTAGTCTTACCCCCCAATTCTCATAGAGATCAGTTCAAATGCAGAGAGTTTATAGTATCGCTTGTAACAGTACCTGAAAATAAGATATTGAGAGTCTTTTGATGTTGATTGGTCACAGACTTCAGGAAGTAACAGCATGCAAAAGATATGCGACCAAATATTAAATATGATACTTTAAAAATATGTTAAAGCAAAATATTCTAATTTTCTGAGACACTGAATTTTGGGTTTCATTAGCTGTAAGCCATAATCATCAAAATTACAAGAAATAAAGGCTTGAAATATTTCACTCTATGTGTAATGAATCTATATAATATATGAGTTTCACTTTCTGAAATGTGTGACAAAAAATATTGAACTTTTTCACGATATTCAAATTTTTTGAGCTGCACCTGTATATATATAAAACAACTAATAAAGGCTGCTGAAAACCTGAAGTCTTTCAGGCCAAATGTTTGACATCTAGCCATGTGAACCACTTTTAACGGAACATAAAACATGCCCCTTGAAAAAAAATCTACCTACTTCATATACTGAAAGGGCATTGTGTTATCCATATTTGCACAGTACTTGTAGTGAATACACCTGATAAACTGCCATACCTACCTGATTTGGGTATGTATGTCACTGCCCAGGTAATTATAGCTGCCCCCTCCCTTCCCCCATCTGCCCTTTCCTAGAGAGAACAACCCCCCCCCCATCCCCCCTCAAATACTTTACAGTGAACTGCTAGCTTAAAGGTGTAGCTCCATCTGATTAGAGTTTAGTACCAACAGTGAACGCTTGTTCTGGATGTCAACGTCAGGTAATTACAACTGGAGATAATACATCCAAAGTTCACATATAAACTTTGCCTTGACATTTACACGTACAGATTTAACAGACTCTTTTATCAAGAACAATGTACATTGTGTTTAAACAATGAGTTCTAGAGCCGATGCCAAGCCATAAGCCATCAGTACCTTTGGACGTGGGGTGGGGAATTTGGGCTGTATCTGTTTCTGGATTTCAAGCCAACTTCTGCTCTTAATATTTCAAGTCAATTAGTAATTGATATTTTAGCTTAATTTCCTGATAAGTTAATGAATGACAGCTGAAGACTTCCTGTGTCGCAACATGAAACATCTTACTGTGGTCTTATCTATATGGTTCAACCAGCATAAGTGTATTCAGTCAATTAGCTAATTTGGCCAGTGTAACTGGTGGCAATGAAAACCTGCATGCACACACCGGTCCTGGAGAAACGGAATGGACCATGCCTCCTCTGGTAACATCATCAGACACACCCCCCGTTTGGACATGAACCTTTGTGAGCACACTGTCTGGCACCCCACACACAGCAGGCAGACAACACAAACCTATTAACAATCATGTCCTGTGTGTCGTCAGCCGATTCATTCTCTCCATCCTTCAGAGTGGAGATCAATCATCCAATCACGTCATAGTAACCCAGTCACAACACCCAGGGGACAGATAAACAAGATAGTACAGTGTAGCAGGCTTGCGTGCAGCAGGGGTAAACATAACATTACAAAACACAACATAACAATGACAAGAACAGGCCATTCAGCTCGATAATGCTCGCCATTTTCCTACCACTAAATGCTACATACAGTGCTCACCGCTTACCTACAAACTAGATAGTATCTAGCACAGTATCAAGCCTGCTCTTGAAACCCCCAGAGTTTCTGCCTCTACTGATCTGGCAAGCTATTCCACACAGCGACTACTCTTTGTGTGAAGAAGTACTTCCGGATGTCAGTGCTGAATTTACATTTTGCTCATTTCCATCTATGCCCAAAACTGGTTAACAAACTGTGGGCCGCACCGCACTGATGGGTCGTGGGAGGGAGTGAGGTGAGCTACAAGATAGCGCATGGCAAAAATAACACTATATATGACACTCACACTCATCAAAGCAGGCACTGGACCAGTTACGACACTGTAAAACTGCTAAGTTCAGTTTACTCAAATAATTTTAGGAAACCAATTACCTTGAATCACACTGACCTAAACCTTAACGGCAATCTTGCTAACAGAATTGAGTAGTCTCAATTGAAGTGGATATTACTCAATTTAAAATAATAAAAATGGAAACGTTAGTTTAATTGAAACGTTCAAACAAATGAATACTTTCCCTATACTCAAATGATTCAAGCCAATTGAACTCTTGGGCTTTACAGTGTAGTTAGAGTTTACAGTTATTTTTTAATGTTTTAATTCCATTCATTTCAGGACAGTTTAAATTCAAATAAGGTGTAGGTCACATAAAATGTATTGGTAGGTGACAGAAAATAAACCAGAAGTCAGAGATTATGTCCACGGACCAGTGTCCACATGAATCCACAATCGAGGCATCGTCACGTTTTAAAACAGACAGGTGCAGCTGCCGAATTACGGCAATCGCATCGCTCCGTGGCGGCGTTCACGCGAGGAAATAACAGGGTCCAGTCTCGCGAGCAGCCTCGCACAATTACGCGCGACGCGTGTGGTTGCTAGGCGACGGCCGCTGCCCATTAAAAGACGCAGCGGCAGACTCGATACGTCGCTCCCACAAACCTGCGAGACGGCGGACGGCTTTTCGATCGTCGCGGGCCGCCAGGCGCTCTGTGCTATCGAGCGCACGCCTGGAATACTCAATATGAGGTTCAGAAACGCGGCACAATTCAGGGAACGGCGTGTGCCTAGGGCTCCGGCAATTCAATTTTAAGGACTTTATTGAATTCAAAAAAGCACATCCAAGACATTGACAAAGGTTTACTGCTTTACGTTATTCCTATTATTTTAATACATTAGTGGACACGGTGCCGCATAAAAACATTTATTCAATTTAGAGCACATTTTCTATACAGTATAAAATGAAAAACCTTTATCTGTAGGAATTCATCATTAGAAACACTTCAGAGCGGACATTAAGGACCATCTCAAAGTCATAACGAACAGCCAAAAACGAGAGTGATCAGCCGCACCAATGAAGTAGAACATGGGGAAAGGATGCACATCAAACCTTACACTCCTTACACAGGCATTTAGCACATGCTCTCATTTAGGTTGCATTCTTTATTATCATTTATATAGCTAGATATTTACTGAAGCTATTCAGGTTCAATACCTTCAACGCATGACAACAGCAGCCCACCTCGGAATCAAACCTACAAACTTAAAGTTGCAAGTCCTTTACACTGCACTGCCTCCATTACACTACACTGCCTCACAATAGTACTTTCACCTACAGGGTTGAGATGTATAAATGTATAACCCAAACCCATATTCTAACCCCAACCCAACCCTAACCCCGTAACCCTATAAACCTAACCCTATAGCCCTAACCTACGTCTAACCCCTTAACCCCTTAAATCTAACCCATTCAGCCTTTTCATTACATTTTTTTTTCTTTTTCAAAATTGCCACCCGACATAGGCCTGAACATGTCCAATTCTCACCCCAATTTGGAACGTCCAATTATCTGCAACCGCAGCCGTGTTCATTCACGAACGAACCCCGTTGCCAATCGGAGAGAGTGTAGATAACTTTTATATGTGGCAGTCCACTGGCACCCGATCGACCAGCGAGGGTCACCAGAGAGCGAGGAAATGCAGGTGCCCAACAGACTGAACCCTCCCCTACCCTGGGCGATGCAATCACCAATTAGCACATCTGCAGTCGGCACAGTCACGGTCTGGATTTGATCGGAGATCATGAGGCTCGTCCACGTACCGCAGAGCTGTGCCTTCACTGAATGAGCCGCCCAGCAGATAATAATCTTACACGCATCTTCAGGCTATGCTGAGAAAGCTAGCCAGGCCCGAGCACAATTACAGCAATACTACTCAAAGAAGACAAATCAGAAAGCTTTAGTCCAGCAAGCATAAAAGCCTGAATATAAAGGTAGAGCAGGACGACACGCCTCTCTTAAAAGAGCCATTTTCAGACAGAGCCATTTTAATTTGTAGAGAAGATTTGTATGAATAATAAGGCGGTTCCAATTTTGCTGGGAATGTTTTTTTTGTTGTTTTTTTAAACCTGAGAGCAGCCATTTGGTAAGGTGTGCCCTGAAATAAGAGCAGGGCCTGGCCAGATGGAGTTTTGCCTGGAGGTTGAAAGTGTTCTACTTTTGCACCATTGTCCAGGTATGTTTGACTGTGTTTAACAGCTGCGTTTGGCTGTTGAGCAGTTGGCTCTTTAACCGTTGGTTGTGGAGCGGTTGGTTGTTTAACCGTTGGTTGCTGAGCAGTTGGCTGCTTTTTATAGCTGAAAAGCATCAATTGGATGTTCCAAGCATTACCTCATTATTTAATCACCCCTTCCTTGCTGTTGTCCTGTTTGGCTATGGCTTGAAAAGGCTGAATCTAACACCGGTCAGTCACTCCCCAAAGGTCAAAGGTTACATTACATCACTCAGGCTGCACAATTTAGTGGGGGCAGGGCCGTTTCTGTTGTTGGAGCGTATAAGTAAGACGTAAGTGAAACAAACAAATGATGTCATGCCCCTGAGCATGCTTCTGAAAAGCAGATCTGCCTCAATTCAAGTACATGGCTGTGTCCGAATCAGCACCCTCCCCTACTATTAGGTAGGCTTGTTCAGCAGACAGGATGAGAAAGTAGTTGAGTAGGCGAAATCTTCTCTAAATATAGTATACTTAAAACCCCCGTATGATACACTTACGTCCGGGGGTTTCGCTGAGTATATTTCAGAGCACACTTTTCAAGAAGTACACAAACATTTGGTCACATAAATATGATGGGAAGCTTCGTTTTAAAAAAGGAGGTGCAGCTTCGCTGACGTTTTTCTTCAATAACAACAAAAACAACACGTGACACGGCCGCGCAATGGCAGCAGGCAGTCAGATGCCTCTTCCTCAGTTTAGCATACAGCTTCTTTCCTGAGCGGAAAACCTGAAGACATTCAAGGATAATTTTTTTTTATTTTTTTAAAGGGGTTTTCTCTAGAGTGGCAGAGTAAATAATAAAAAAAGGGGCTAATAGTGATACTAATGAGGTTAATGAGGCTAATGAGTTCAGGCCAGAAAGCCGAGGTCAGAGGTCAAAGGTCACTCTCCTGGGGGCAGGGGCCAACTCGGTAGCTGTGGCTGTTGGGAGGGGGCAGAGGAGGGAGGTAAATGGAGTCGTCAATAACGCATAGCGGTTGGTTGTTGAGCTGTTGGCTCTTTAATGGTTGGCTGTTGAGCGGTTGGCTATTTAATGGTTGGTTGTTGAGCGGTTGGCTATATAATGGTTGGCTGTTGAGCGGTTGGCTATATAATGGTTGGCTGTTGAGCGGTTGGTTGTTTAACGGTTGGCTGTTTAACAGTTGGTTGTTGAGCAGTTGGCTATTTAATGGTTGGCTGTTGAGTGGTTGGCTGTTTAACGGTTGGTTGTTGAACGGTTGGCTGTTGAGCGGTTGGCTATTTAACGGTTGGTTGTTGAGCGGTTGGCTGTTTAACGGTTGGCTGTTTAACAGTTGGCTGTTGAGCGGTTGGCTGTTTAACAGTTGGCTGTTGAGTGGTTGGCTGTTTAACAGTTGGCTGTTGAGCGCTGTGGCTGACCGGGCCCGGCAGATCAAAGGCTATCATCCAGCAGATCAATACCGCCGGCGTCAAGGAAACGAGTCAGCCATGACGACGAGAAACTGCCTGCGCCAGCCGCTCCTTAAAGATTATATGGGCTCCAATCCCATAAGCCTCAGCTCTGGGGAACTCCTATGTCAATCAATCAATCACTGTACTTGAATGCCTCCTGTTGTAAGAATACTTAAATAAATGAATGAATAAATCTTAAAAAAACAAGCATTTCCATTTACAGTGCACAGATAAATACATGGGGAAAATGTGAGGGTTTGTGTGTGCACCAGTGTTAACGTTGCAGTGTTTTTTGGGGGCGCTGTAATCTACTCCACGAGTGCCAAAGGTTCAGAGCTGTCAATGTCTCCATTATAAATTAAATCAATAATAAAATAATATTTTTCCCTTCAATTTTTTTAATACAGCACCTCTATCGCACCTCTAAATGATGTTTCTGATTCTCAAACCATTTTTCAGTGACAGTAAGTTTATGCATCATTGGGGTGGGTGGGGGGGTTGGGGGGGCAGAAACAAATTATAAGTTCCAGAAACAAATTATATACGACACAGAAATAAGCCATCGGTTATTATAGGATACAGTCCTATAATGCATAATTTTACATACTGTATTTTGCAATAAATTAAGGACATTAATGGCTCAATAAAACATGATTTACAGACAGAGGGGGCATAAACAGAATTGGGAATAGCCAAATAAAGAGATGGGCAAGAAGGGCACTCCTTAATTAGTCAATCAGCTCAATCACTCTGAGACAGCTCAATGAGATCGGACATTTTGACCAGATGTATTGATGACGCTCAGTTGAGTGACAGTGGAAGACGTGGGCGTGGCCTAGGACAATATCAGCCATAACTCTGGTGCAGTTTGCCCTATCACCATGAAACCTGTACATCCTAAGGGTCGACTCCCCACACTACAACTAAAGAGATTTTGAACTTAACCAATAAGGGGGCGCAACAAATTCTAAAAATAAATATCTCAGAAACAAAATGACAAGGGTTGCAAAATCTTGGGAATATCCAGGGGTGGAAACTTTCCATGGGAATTAACAGGAATCCGTAAGTGTGGGTTCCAGAAGTGTGGGTTCCGGAAGTGTGGGTTCCGGAAGTGTGGGTTCCGGAAGAGCGGCCTGCAGCTTGGAGCAGTGGCTAGTGCGCGGAACTGAACGCCTGAGGGCTGTGGTTTCAGGTGACCTGTGAGAGAGGGCATTTTGTGCCCTTGTACAAGGTAACCCTGGGGGGGGCTCACTGAACATTCCCTCATATTATGTTGCACCAGATAAAGTAGCTCAGCAAAAATTGTCCACTAAGCACAATAAAGAAGCGATATAACACCCTGTTGACTGAGACAAAAAACTAACCTTGTTTCAGCCTTCCACCTTACATAGATATACTTTGGTTTTCTCCACATACAGTGCAGCCTGCTCTTCGAACAGATTCTCTGAAATAAATACATGGATTTATTGGACTACAGTAGGGCCAGGCTGTGTGGTCCTGGAGTGGTAAAGGGCTAATCATTTAGTGTTCATTAGCTATGATTGTGCATCATGAATGTGTGCATTCACAATGATGGGTGATGGTGTAGTAACTCTACCTGACCATAGGGGGCAGTGTGCATTTTTCACACTTCCCTCTCTCTCCCTCTATCTCTCTCTCTCTCCCTACCACTCTCTCTCTCTTGCTCCCACTCACCCTCTCCCTCCCTCTCATTACCCCCCTCTCTCTCTTGCTCTCTCTATCTCTCTCGCTCCCTCTCACCTTCTGCCTCTCGCTCGCTCTCTCTCTCTCTCGCTCTCTCTCTCACACACACGTTGGCATTCCTTAAGCACACTCACACACACACTCACTCACACATTGCAGAGGGTAATTAGGCAGATTTGAGTGACGAGGCGCTTAATAACACGCGGGCGCGAATGTTTACTGTGAAAAGAGAACGACCTGTTTGAGTGGCGATAGAGCTTCAGGGAAACCTGCTGAAGACCTTATCATCCAAATCAAACGCACCCGCCTCTCGCCTCTGAGATTCATTCATAAAAACACACACCTACCGTGGAAGGATACTGCCGTGAATCATCAGCAACCGTAAATAACGACCCTGCAAACATCACTAGACGAAGCGTTGCAGATGAAGCACGACTCCCAAAAAAATAAGGATCAGGAAACAACACATTACTCACAAAGGGGGTGGGGTGGGGCGGGGTGTCTGGGTGGTACAGCAACCACTGCCCTGAAATCACTGGCTCCGCTCTGATTGGTCCCGCATTTAGGCCACACCCACTGCGTGGGGACACATCCTGTGTCTGCTCTAAAGGCCGTCCCCGAAAAACACTGCATTCGCTTTTCTGTGAAGATCAATTAGGGCAGAATAACAGTGATATCTGAGAATAATTACAGCCACAAAGCCACGCGGTAATTTAGCTATGGCTGTCAGCACTCAAAACAAGCCTCTTGCAGGCAGGAGAGGGGCGGAGTCAGAGAGAGACAAACAGCCACAATGTGATTAGGATTCCAGAGGGGTGGGTGGGTGTTGTAGTTATTATCTCTACTGCCTATATGAGGGGGGGGGTCATGTGATCACCCTGCGCCTGTTGGTGTGTGTGTGCGTGTGTGTGTGTGTGCAGCAGACACAAATTGATCTACAGACGTGCTTACAGACCGTGTATGTGTGTGTGTGTGTGTTTGTGCACACACTCACATACAAACACACACAAACAGTATAGCTGGGCAGGCCGTGATGCAAATTCCCAGCATGTTTGGGAGCCAGACACTGTAATCATGTTCCTGGTGCTCCCGGGGAGAGGGGAGGGGTTCTGGACACAGGCTGGGAGTGCGAGGGGGGGGGGGCTGTGGGGGCCCTGAGGGGTACAAGGCATGGCTGGTTGTGCCCGGCGCCCTCCTGCAGCTAGGAGCTACAGCGGTTCCTTACTCACCCAGCCACCTCCTATCACCACTGCAGCTGTGCTAATCTAGGCCAAGCTATTTATAAAGAGAGAGGGAGAGAGAAAGTGTGAGAGAGAGAGTGAGTGAGTGAGAGAGACAGAGAGCGAGTGAGTAAGTGAGTGAGAGAGAAAAAGAAAGAGAAAAGTTCCTTCCTGTGTTGTCATCAGTGGGTTATTCACGGATTCAAACCAAACACTGTAGCGTTCTGCTAGTGAAAGCTACATTCAATAACAAAATATCAGCATTCGGTACCACAAAACCAACATTCTATACCAAAATATCAGCATTCTATACCACACCAGCATTCTATACCAAAATATCAGCATTCGGTACCACAAAACCAACATTCTATACCAAAATATCAGCATTCTATACCACACCAGCATTCTATACCACAATATCAGGAGTGTATACCACAACACCAGCCCCTTCTACACTATAATCCCTGTACCACCTGTGCCACAACACCAGTTCTGTTTACACCACAATACATTTAGTCTTATTTCTGCCAAACCCGGTCGCCATCCAATGCGGTATCCCCATGGAAACACCACTGGCAGCAAGACAAAGTAAATAAACAGCACACTGATACCTAATAAATAAAGATGAAAATACGAGAGCGAGAGAGAGAGAGAGAGAGAGAGAGAGAGAGAGAGCTCCAGGACTCAAGGGCAGTGCTCAAGCAGACTTAGGTGGCAAAGAGTGACAAAAAACCTAACAAACATACAAATATAGTCATGTTATGTATTTTCTAGTTTAGTGTACCTGTCAAAATAACTATAAGCACATCTCCTCCGCACCACTTGCAAATTGAACACAAACTCAAAACTGTCAACACAACACTAACGCAGCGACAGTCAATATCCCTCCTTTTGAAAAAGTCATGAGAGAAGTTTGTTTCCACCACATGCACATTTCTATGAATAAACAACAGCAAACAGAATTCATCTGGAGAGTACCAACTGCAAGGTGAGGATTGTACATATGGGGTTATAACCTCTTTCAGATTCATCACTACCAATACATTACTACATAAGACAGTACATATGGGGTTATAACCTCTTTCAGATTCATCACTACCAATACATTACTACATAAGACAGTACATATGGGGTTATAACCTATTTCAGATTCATCACTACCAATACACTACTACATAAGACAGTACATATGGGGTTATAACCTCTTTCAGATTCATCACTACCAATACACTACTACATAAGACAGTACATATGGGGTTATAACCTATTTCAGATTCCTGGCTCACCAGGACCAGGGCTGTGGACCCCAGCAGACCCCGTGGCTCTTCAGGACCAGCATTGAGGACCACTGCTTTAAATCAACAGCCAATTGAATCCGTGGAAAACAAGGTATTCAGACTTTAGCCAATCGGTGACTTAAACAGAACACCAAAGTGACAAAAGGCATCAAGCCAACAGACACTGCAGTTCTGCAGTTTGAGGTTCTTGCTCTAGGCCCTGAGGAAAAGGATGACGCAAATCCCCGTTTCATTCATTTTGTCTGTGTGTCTCACGCAGGGTGGGGTGATTCAGACATGAAAGATCAATCATAAGCTTTTAAAGAAACCCTCTTTATTGTACGTTGCCTCAAACTGCTAAATATGCCGATAAAATGGATGGGCACCGGTAGTTTAGAGCAGGGTAACGTACGATGCCCACGCAAACGTTAATGCCACCAGCATTTTAAATGACTTGTTGTAGCGCATTACGCAATGATGTATGATATACTGATATAGATATGGATACTGAATCCACCAGCAACACTACAGGTTGCATATTTATGTGTGTAGAAGGGCTGCTCCTGCTAAAACGCAGAAGCCGTGTTCGAATCAGCACTCTTCCACACTCTTCCACACTATTGAGTAGCCCTGGTGAGTAGATAGGACGAGAAAGTTGTTGAGTTGGGGATTTTTTTAAAAATTGCAGTATACTTGAAATACCCGGATGACACACTTACTTTCGGGGTTTTCGCTGAACACACCTTTCAAGAAGTACACAAACATTTTGGTTGCATAAATATGACGTGAAGCTTCGTTTAAAAAAAATGAGGCGCAGCTTCGCTGACGTTTTTCTTCATATACAGTATGGGACATGGCAGCGCAAGGGTGGGGCACAGGGTTGCCAGATCTTGCCAGACTTTCCAGCCAAATGGCGACTCAAAACGAGCCCAAAATATATTTTTAACCGAAACCAACTTTTTAAAATAAGTGCGTGCTTTGCACAGTTTAGCAGTCCATGAGAAATATCCGCCATACTATTTTCCAACAGTACTGTGGAAGTGTCGTAAGCAGGTCATAAGCAGCGTTGCCATGTCCGCCGACTGCCTTCATACAAACGCCACGAAATCTCTTCCTCCTCTGGCACAAAGTCTTCCCTCGCCATGACGACCAAATGAGGCATGCTGTGAACAAGCCGACATGAAATGAAGCAGAGGTTAATCTGGAAGCAGAGGTTAATCTGGAAGCAGACGCGCATCCTGACGCGAGATGTCCCATCGTTATTCCGTTTTCCAGCGCTTAACACAAAAAGCGGAACAGATCCTAGACCTGCATTCAATGTGCTGCTGTATTACGCACCTGCAGATATGTTACCTAACTTATCGTGTTTATTCATGCAGAATACCAGAATACACAGGCCCACGTGGGTCAAATCGGTTATATGATTACATTCTAATCAAACAATGCAATACTGAACAGTGTCTGAGATAAACATCCACAGCCTTAATAATTGATGATTTATATATTTATTTTTTTGCGATAAGAGGTCTGACTTGAAATAAAATGGTGTAGAAAAACAGATAAAAATATTCAAATATTAAAATATATTCGCAGCGTTGGGTCTGGTGGTCCTCAGGCAGGCAGAGAGATTGGAGATAAATCAACAGTGGTACCAGTGGCTACAACAGGTGGCAAATATTTTCCCAAAACATCTTTACCTTGCCTTTACCGTTAAGGCATTTAGCCAACGCTGTTTTCCAGAGCAAATTACACAGCTTACATTTTTTTTAGTGTACAATCCATTCACACAGCTGGATATTTACTGAAGTAGTTCAGATTGGGTATGTTTTGGAATCGAACCTACAACCTTGGAGTTGCAAGCTCAGTTCCCTAACCATTATACTACAGTGCCACCCCCCAGGGAAGAGGGAGGGGGGGGGGGTTATCCACCACTTCAGAGGAGACTGGCTGCAGAGATACAGGTCTGCTCTCTCCCAAATACACAGAACGTGCCGTGACCATCGGTTACACAAATCCACCAATACAGCTATACGTTTGAAATTTGAAGAAAATTTTCATGGGGGAAAAAAAAATATATATAAACAATCAGGTACCCCTTGTAAAATAGATTGTGATCTCAATGGGGTCTTCCTGGTAATATAAAGGATAAATTAAATTTAAAAGAATATGTATACAGTATGTATAATATCGCCTTCAGAGACAACAGAAAATTTCCAAGCTGGCCAGAGGAATGGGGGGGGGGGGGGCTATGCATTGTGGGTAACCTTCACGTTACCCTCCGCCCTTGTATACCCTGGGGAACAGTGCCACTACATATAAAAATAGAAGCACGGCAACAAACAAAAAAACCACTCATACCCAAAGGGACATGCCTGTATGTCATTACCTGCACCCTCCTGGCTCCAGGGGGCGCTGTGCTCCTCTGCAAACAGCAATAGCAGGGGCTATGAGGCGAAATTAGCCGACTAGTCAGGAGATAATACATGGTGAAGCCATGATGTCGTATCGCGAGCATTATGAAATTATAATTTTAATTATGAAATCTTCAATTCCTTTGTATTTGACAATCATACCAGCTATCATAGGGGCCATCCAATCACATCTGCTTTCACAGAGACTGTCCAATCACACATGCTTTCACAGAGACTGTCCAATCACACATGCTTTCACAGAGACTGTCCAATCGCACGTGCTTTCACAGAGACTGTCCAATCACACATGCTTTCACAGAGACTGTCCAATCGCACGTGCTTTCACAGAGACAGTCCAATCACACATGCTTTTCACAGGGGCCGTCCAATCACATCTGTTTTTCACAGGGGCCGTCCAATCACATCTGCTTACACAAAGACTGTCCAATCACACATGCTTTCACAGAGACTGTCCAATCACACATGCTTTCACAGAGACTGTCCAATCACAACTGCTTTCACAGAGACTGTCCAATCACACATGCTTTCACAGAGACTGTCCAATCACACATGCTTTCACAGAGACTGTGTTATGTTCTGAGTCTGTTTTGTTATTCGGTCATGTATAGTATTGTCAGTTTCTGTAGCATTTTTCTCGCTTCCTCTCACGGAGTTTTACTTTCGTTTCTGTGCACTTCGTTTGTATTACCCTGCACTACTAATTATTATATAGGACTTATTAATTACTAACCGGCTAAACACGGGTGTGGTTAACTAATCTACTAACGTCAGGGTTTAATATAATTATTACTAACACAAACTAACAATTTAGTTCTCATCACGTTTCCACAGCTGTTTAGTGTTTCCTTACGTATCCAGTCATTGTCGTGTTAACTAATTTACTAACGACAGGGCTAGGATAGGATAACTACTAACGATTTACTAATTGCCTTGTTACGTGTCTCAGCTCTCTCGCTGTTTTCCATTTCCTGCTATTCTCAAGCTAAGTGCTTGCACCTGTCTACACATGCATTTATACCTGCTGTCTTTGTCCCTCGTTGCGAGTTCGTAAAACTAAGTTGTAGCATTGTCTGTTGCCTGTATTTCCCCCCGAGTTAGAGTTATCTGTTTTTTCCGAGTTTTTGTTTTCTGTGTTTCGAAGTTACGTTAGGTGTTGAGTTTGTTAGTTTTTGTGGTCTGTTCTTTGGTTTGTTTTTCTGTCTGATTGATATCCCGGTTTTGACCTCAGTCTGTGTTCTCGCGACCCTGGTTTTGGATTTGTTTTGTATCTCTACCTTGCCTTCCTGTTATCGACCCCTGCCTGTTTTTGACTTCCCCTTGGACTATGATTTGGTACCTTCATCTGGATTAAACGTCGTTTTTGTGCATTCCTGCCTGCTACTGGGTTCCTGTTACACCGATCATAACAGACTGTCCAATCACACATGCTTTCACAGAGACTGTCCAATCACACATGCTTTCACAGAGACTGTCCAATCACACATGCTTTTCACAGAGACTGTCCAATCGCACGTGCTTTCACAGAGACTGTCCAATCACACATGCTTTCACAGAGACTGTCCAATCACACATGCTTTTCACAGGGGCCGTCCAATCACATCTGCTTACACAAAGACCGTCCAATCACAACTGCTTTCACAGAGAGTGTCCAATCGCACGTGTTTTCACGGAGACTGTCCAATCGCACGTGTTTTCACAGAGACTGTCCAATTGCACGTGCTTTCATAGAAACTGTCCAATCACAGGCGCTTTCACAGAGACCGACCAATCACACGTGCTTTCACAGAGACCGACCAATCACACATGCTTTCACAAATACCGTCCAATCACACATGCTTTCACAAAGACCATCAAATCACACGTGCTTTCACAGGGACCGTCCAATCACATGTGCTTTCACAGGGACCGTCCAATCACATGTGCTTTCACAGGGACCGTCCAATCACATGTGCTTTCACAGGGATCAAGCTACTGAATCCAGGCCTGTTCTCCTCCTCATTCCCGGTTACAGATCAGCACACACACACATGCATACGCACACACACGCGCACACATGCGCACACAGACATACACACACACACACACACCACACACTGTTACAGATCAGTGCATTTATACAGCACAAGGGTTGAGAATAACAGAAAATAGTAATGTACTTTATGCAGAGCATTTAAACACCCCCCGAATTTCTGTCGCCTGGCCTTCTCTTGGAAAAACAGAGAGAGAGACAGAGAGAGAGCGAGAGACCTGGCCTTAACTTGGAAAAACAGAGAGAGAGACAGAGAGAAAGAGAGACAGAGGGCCTTCTCTTGGAAAAACAGAGAGAGAGACAGAGAGACAGAGAGCCTTCTCTTGGAAAAACAGAGAGAGAGACAGAGAGACAGAGAGCCTTCTCTTGGAAAAACAGAGAGAGAGACAGAGAGACAGAGGGCCTTCTCTTGGAAAAACAGAGAGAGAGACAGAGAGACAGAGGGCCTTCTCTTGGAAAAACAGAGAGAGAGACAGAGAGACAGAGAGACAGAGGGCCTTCTCTTGGAAAAACAGAGAGAGAGACATAGAGAGAGACAGAGAGACAGAGAGCCTTCTCTTGGAAAAACAGAGAGAGAGACATAGAGAGAGACAGAGAGCCTTCTCTTGGAAAAACAAAGAGAGAGACATAGAGACAGAGAGCCTTCTCTTGGAAAAACAGAGAGAGAGACATAGAGAGAGACAGAGAGCCTTCTCTTGGAAAAACAGAGAGAGAGACATAGAGAGAGACAGAGGGCCTTCTCTTGGAAAAACAGAGAGAGAGACATAGAGAGAGACAGAGAGCCTTCTCTTGGAAAAACAGAGAGAGAGACATGGAGAGAGACAGAGAGCCTTCTCTTGGAAAAACAGAGAGAGAGACAGAGAGACAGAGAGCCTTCTCTTGGAAAAACAGAGAGAGAGACAGAGAGACAGAGAGCCTTCTCTTGGAAAAACAGAGAGAGAGACATAGAGAGAGACAGAAAGGGGGTGGAGAGTGAATGCATAAAATCATCAAGGATTTGTCAAAGATTTAATCCAGGGTTTAAATTTAATCCAGGGTTTAATCCTTTAAATAAATATTTGCAGGGTTATTTTTAGGCGCTTACTTGATTGAAATTTGCGCTCGACAACTCGAGTACGGAGGTGAGATGGGCAGCTAAAAACGGAAATAATGACAGGAAGGGAATGTTGGAAATGTTCTCTGGTTTTGAATCTAAAGGTAGGAAAAGTGATTGGGGGGAGGATATTTTTGGGGGTGGGGGTAGGGATGTTAAAGAAGCAAAAGAGATTAATTTGAAGAGGATGTGTAGAGGTAATTTTAGCCCCACCGCTGGTTTCCCTTTGGAGAGGACTGAGGCACGCACACTCTGCCAGCTGGATGTACCAAACTGAGAGGGAGTAATTGGATTATATTGGCAGAAAATGTTAAATATTTTCTTTGGTCACCCCCCCCCCCAGCAACATAACCCAAATGCAAGCCAAGTATTTATCTTGGGGAGAAGGAGGAGATGTATAAAAACATAAGGCCATCACTACTCAGCTGGCCAGAGGGACGGTTAAAGATGTAACACCACCATGTCTCCGATCCACAGACCCCCCCCCTCACAGCTAGAGCCAAGGTGAGGGGGGGGGGAGGGATTTGGTTGGCACGCACACGCAAACGCACACAGGCCCTACAGCAGTGAGTCACATCAGAGCCCTGTGTGTGTGTGTGTGTGTGTGTGTGTGTGTGTGTGTGTGTGTCAGCTTTGCCACTGATGGTGTGATGATGTCACGTGGCAGCAGGCTGCATTTCCTGTTTCTGGGGGACGATGGCAGGTTGGGGTGTCAGCAGGGGGGGTGGGGGGTGTGGGAGTGGGAGGAGGGTGTGGGAGGAGTACTGTCCAGGGTTTTTACTGCATTGCCCGTTGGGTGCGTCACAGTTATAATAGCAGCACTGCAAACAGCTGAGGCAGAATGTCACTGTCATCTCCAGATACTCACACACACACATACAAACACACACACACACACACACACACAAACACACACACACACTCACACACACACAGACATACACACACAAACAAACACACACACACACACACACACACACACACTCACACACACACAGACATACACACACAAACAAACACACACACACACACACACACAGACAGACACACACACACACACACACACACACATGAGTGCATGCACTTTCTTTTAAAAAACAAACCATTGTGTTGAAAATTTGGGATTAGGCAAAACCAATCCAGGTTTTAAAAGGTCACTCATAGTTTCATTCATTTATACTCCAAACGGCAGCTTGGTGACGCAATGAGGAGCCAAAAGGATATAAGAGAGGAGCCATAAACTGGCTGGCTGAGGCGGCTCATGTTTGATAACCTGCAATGACGTCCTTTCATACAGCCATACAGCTGGGACCTCATCAGAAATCAGCTGGCGCCATCTACAGGCCCGGCCCTGAACTCCTGCCACATTAGATTCAATGTGCACCCGCTACAGACACACTCTTGCCACATTAGAGTCAATGTGCACCCGCTACAGACACACTCCTGCCACATTAGAGTCAATGTGCACCCGCTACAGACACACTCCTGCCACATTAGAGTCAATGTGCACCCGCTACAGACACACCCCTGCCACATTAGAGTCAATGTGCACCCGCTACAGACACACTCCTGTCACATTAGAGTCAATGCGCACCCGCTACAGACACACTCCTGCCACATTAGAGTCAATGTGCACCCGCTACAGACACACTCCTGCCACATTAGAGTCAATGTGCACCCGCTACAGACACACTCCTGTCACATTAGAGTCAATGCGCACCCGCTACAGACACACTCCTGCTACATTAGAGTCAATGTGCTCCCGCTACAGACACACTCCTGCTACATTAGAGTCAATGTGCACCCGCTACAGAGACACTCCTGCCACATTAGAGTCAATGTGCACCCGCTACAGACACACTCCTGCCACATTAGAGTCAATGTGCACCCGCTACAGACACACTCCTGCCACATTAGAGTCAATGCGCACCCGCTACAGACACACTCCTGCCACATTAGAGTCAATGTGCACCCGCTACAGAGACACTCCTGCCACATTAGAGTCAATGTGCACCCGCTACAGACACACTCCTGTCACATTAGAGTCAATGCGCACCCGCTACAGACACACTCCTGTCACATTAGAGTCAATGTGCACCCGCTACAGAGACACTCCTGCCACATTAGAGTCAATGTGCACCCGCTACAGACACACTCCTGTCACATTAGAGTCAATGCGCACCCGCTACAGAGACACTCCTGCCACATTAGAGTCAATGTGCACCCGCTACAGACACACTCCTGCCACATTAGAGTCAATGTGCACCCGCTACAGACACACTCCTGCTACATTAGAGTCAATGCGCACCCGCTACAGAGACACTCCTGCCACATTAGAGTCAATGTGCACCCGCTACAGACACACTCCTGCCACATTAGAGTCAATGTGCACCCGCTACAGACACACTCCTGCCACATTAGAGTCAATGTGCACCTGCTACAGACACACTCCTGCCACATTAGAGTCAATGTGCACCTGCTACAGACACACTCCTGCTACATTAGAGTCAATGTGCACCTGCTACAGACACACTCCTGCCACATTAGAGTCAATGTGCACCTGCTACAGACACACTCCTGCTACATTAGAGTCAATGTGCACCCGCTACAGACACACTCCTGCCACATTAGAGTCAATGTGCACCTGCTACAGACACACTCCTGCTACATTAGAGTCAATGTGCACCCGCTACAGACACACTCCTGCCACATTAGAGTCAATGTGCACCCGCTACAGACACACTCCTGCCACATTAGAGTCAATGTGCACCCGCTACAGACACACTCCTGCTACATTAGAGTCAATGTGCACCCGCTACAGACACACTCCTGTCACATTAGAGTCAATGTGCACCTGCTACAGACACACTCCTGCTACATTAGTTGATGAAAAAAAAGAAGACATTGTCCAGGTGCATCGAAAGCTATGTCCTAATCTACATCTGCACTGTGCCAGTATACCTCCCACTAGTGACAATGAATTAGCATTGAATAGAGATTACATTACATTACATTACAATCACTTGGCAGACACTCTTATCTACAGCAACACACAGTAGTGGAGAACATCAGTGTTACTCTCAGGAATACGAAAATGCAGCATCACCAAAAAGACACAGAGGCCGATATATAATCAGTAAGTGCAATATTAACCTAACAAACCTCAATTTGTCCTTCAAAAGGTTGAAAAAAAAGTTCAGCTTCAACTAGTGGAATTCCACAGGTCGTGCCGATCCCAAATAAAATATTGAACTCAATGATCTCTGAAAAGAGAATGGTCGGGCATCCATATATAAAAATTAAGACGGAAAACTAGTATACCAATTATTCAAACCCGTTTAAGCTGAAACAAGCCATCAGAACCTTTATTGTATTTTATTTTAACTAAAGGAAGTAACTGTTAACCATTAGATCGATAAACCAATCAGGAAGTGGGAAAACAAGACAGAAAGTGGGGGAAAACAGGAAGTGGGGCTTACCCGGTGCAGGTCTTCCTCGAACACAGATTCATGAACGCTGCAGGCGAACAGGGCATTGGGCAGGTCACTCAGGTCCATCATCTCCTCCGCGTCTTCGTCGTTCTCCCCGAAGACCATCTCTTCCTCCTCTTCCTCCTCGGGGTCACTGCTGTAGGCCTCTGAGCCATTGCTCCACGGTTTCCCTCCCTCACGCAGCATCACGCAACCAAGGCACAGGTCACCGTGGGGTCACCAAAGGGTCAGAAAAGGGTCACAGGGGGGCGGTGGGGGATGGGGAGAAGAGAGGGCAAGGGGACCCCAAATTTGCAACAAAAACCTGGTAGGAAAAAAGAAAGTCCAGTATGTTGCACAATCTCTTGGATTTCCAGAATAATATATATAGTAATGCAATAATTTAAAAGTTAACATTCCAACCGCTTACTTAGTTGAAAGACAAAATGCTTAAATTCATATGTTAAATAACATTTAACATGACGTAGCTGCTATGCCATAATATTAAAAAAAATTGTAACTACAATATTTTTTACAATATATTTTGTCTTCTTCAATCATGACCAAGTCTACTGTCATTGTTTTAAGGACTACAAAACACAGAATGAAAAAAACAGCGTTTTGTCAATTCACAGTGACACCTGGTGGACTGACTATGGAACTTAAAATTGGATTATTGTAAATGACAGCTTGCTACTAGAGGCTACCTTCATTAGCATCGACGGAAAGTGAATTCCGGTCACAATATGGCTGTCTTGTTTGATATTCAGAACCCCACGACTTCACAACTGCTTGCTAAAGTAACACAATCATTACAGAGCGAAAAGTGGAATAGCATAATTGCTGACAATGCTGTAGGCTTCATGCATCTCCTTTAACCGGGAAGAATATTGACTACACTTTGGAACCGTTATGTGGACACTGACTGGAATCCAGTAAACATTCCATATTCGAATGTCATGTCGCTATTCGGTGTTTAGAAATAAATTGTTTGTCATTTAAACTGGATTTATTTCAGATAATATACATATTTATAGACTCAAAACCTCTACAGTTGGGCGTACTGAAAGCTGTCAGCAGAACGCTGAAAATAAACGCGCATAATAAAGTTCTAACATCACTGCGGGGAGATAAAACGAGCTTAGCTTGCGCGCGCTGACCTCCGTCACGCAGAAGTCAATGTCAACATGACAACAGCGAAATGTCAGCGCCGCGAACGCGAACAGCGCGAGGAAATAGGCGGACATTTCCGTTTGATGTTGAAATGAGAGAAAGTGTTATTAAACACCGACAACAAGCTGGGCTTGCTGAATTACTTACCGTTCTCACTGGTCCAACCGATTTATTGTTCCACTGTGGTCTCAGCGAATAGGCTATGTAAACGTGCTTGACGTGTGCCACACTTCCTTTTTTAATTTACATTACATTAACGGCTATATATTTTGTGAACATAAACTTAATTCCGTTTTTTCCCCTGGCACATCTGTTTCTATTATGGTTCGATTTGCAGGTGCAGCCTACATCACCACGCGATACATCTTTTATTAGACCAATCAAATGTCGGTTTACCCTCCCTTCCGCCAATGAGGACAGAGATAGGGGAAGGATGTTGGAGTTCAAGATTGGTGGCGACCGCTCCATAAACAGACATTTCACGCGAAAATGTTTTCTCAACCTGCATGAATAGTGAATGATACGATATCAAATTAGGTGCCGCCTGGTGCTTATAACCCTGAATGACATGCAATAACTGTTACGGTAATTATCATTCGCTTCAAGCATCATTCAGCGTTACACACCCTCGACCTGTTGCGCTCGCTTTTGCTCTGTTTAATTTTGTGAACGTCTTTTTTTTATCTCGCAGAATAAAAAGGAAGGGAAAATGGTGACACGTGGTAGCCTGCGTTACAAATATGAAGAAATAGGCTATTCCGTTTTAGTGCTAGAATTGAAACGTTAACCTAGGTAGACCGATATATTATTGGTTTTGTTTGATTCCAAACAGCATGTACAATATAGCCTATACAAACTGCTGACTTTATTGATGTCACGCATTAAAAGTAGGCTAGCTACCCTACGTGATGTGTTTATTTTTTTATTTTTTGCACGACCATTATACATATTTAATATCATATGTTAGACCTTGCAATGCCAAAGGAACGACAGGTTGGAACACGGAACCCTTCTGGATCAACGGAGAAACGCACACGCGGCTTTTTGTGTGTGTGTGCGTGTACCCGTGCCCGCGGCCCCGTTCTTCTTGCGATTCAGAAACTCAGAACGGGAAGTGTATAATGGGCACATCGTCTAAATTGGTCGAGCAGAGTTAGTGCAACACGTTAAAGCAGTCCTTTCCTGCAGAGAGAGGGCTGTAATTTCAGGATGGCAATGCCTCCGCTGTGTACGAGTGTTCCCTGAGTCCAAAAGTCTGAGGAGCAGGGTTGTGACATTGTCCATATATCACACACGCACACACACACACACACACAAAACACAGTCAGACACACACTCAAATTCACACAAACACACACGTGCACCAACTCACAGTCAGTCATGCGCACACACACAAACACGGCCACATAAACACTCTCACACACAGATTATAGGCCTACACTAACCCACCCATACTCATACAGCCATACAACAAACCTCTGTTGGGGTGGGTTGGAGCGGTTCATACCTGGATGCAGTTACTGCCAAGGTCCTGCACAGCAGAATCGCTCATATATTAGCCTTGTGTGTGGGTCAGTTGTATCATTAACCCAGTGAATAATTAAACAATTTGCGTTTCACTCACTGAATTGTGAAACCGTTAGTCAGTGGGTGGGGGGTAACGGTAACCAGGAAACATCACCGCACATTTTGGTACCAGCGGTCCAGACTGCAGACAGGCAGTTTTTTATAACCATGGGGTGTTCATCCAGCATTAAGATCAAATCCAAGAGTCCCGCAACAGATGCCTCCGAAGGGGATACAGGTAGGAACGCCCCAAATAACTACAAAAAAACTTAACAGGAGTTTGAACCTAAACAAAACTGCATATAAACTGGAACACATACGCCTAGCTAGTTCAGGGGATAAGGACCATCTGTTCCACTCGTAATGCCGTTCTGGGGTTGAAGGGTTTAAACTCCCTGCTAATCTGGGTGCAATGTGTGCGCGTTTCTGTCACGTCGTTTTCTTTATGAATTCACAACCTGTAACAGAGAGTTGTGTGTGTCGATAGAACACAGTATTTGCAGTAACTTTGATTCAGGATAGCTAGTTAAATGCAGTAGAATAAAGCAATCATTCTCTACTGTCATTATGCGCGTGTGTGTGTGTGTGTATGTATTTGTCAGTGCACATTTTGTTAAGTATATTGTCTGTCTTAACCTGCCTTTCCCATCAGGGACAATAAAGGTATTGAACTGAAATTACTTCAGGTGAGCCGCTTCAGATAAAATTGGTCAGTGTCTACTGATATGCTTTCCACTTAAAATACAAAACAGTCCTTCCTCCTTAATGATCTGCCTTTGCCTCATTGAGCCTACGAGATGATAATACAGCAAAACCATTGTGTAAATCTATTCCATGATGGTCCTGCACAGGCCTATTTTACGTTCTACTTTCAACTGAGCTGGCACTTTTCTGTAGAATCTCTCTGAAGTAAACCACCGGTATTTCATAAAAAAGGAAACAATGAAGGCCATTATTTTTTTATTTTTGTCCCTGCCTGGAATCGCAGGTAATGTGTAACCTGGTGTTGCCATGACTGCGCTTGAAAAATTGGCATTCCAGTGCTGTTACAAATCAGCCCCGCCCCCCCTCATCCACACTCTCCTCCCCCTACCCCCACCTGTTCCCCTATGCCCATGGCTGGCCTCAAAAAACCTACAATTAAAAGTTAAAGTATTTAAGTGAGTTCCAGTTCAACTAGCTAAAACTGTGTTTGTGAAGAAAAAGAAGTTAAGGTCAGATTTAGATTGAATCCAGGCCATAATGGGCACAAATTGTAAACTGTTGTCCAATCAGCCTGCATCAGAATGACAGGGTGCTGCTGTTTAATTTGCAAAGAAAACGCATTTATCCACATTACGGATAATCAATACGGTCACAGTGACCATCCTGAAATTGAAGTCTATGGAAATGTTTGGAGATTTTCTTTTATAAATGTGTGTGGCCATAACTTAATTTTACAATGAAGTTATGTTGAAAAACATGGCAGAGGGGCCCCTATAAGATAGGAATACAGTACAATGAACACAGTATTGTATACATAACAGAAATAAAAAATGCAGATATAAAAATAGTATTTAAGTATTTTCCCAGAATAGTATATAAAATGTGCGATATTTGTGTAAATTGATGTAAATTCCTTCTTTTTTCATGTTGACAGTAGATCAGAAAGAACAGGAAGAACCCGAAACTTTGATTGTCCTTGAAGTGGACAAGATACACGGTGAGTTCAGAGTGAATCACCTGATCAGTTTCACCTGGATACGGGCATAAAATGTACAACTGTCCACATCCTGGTCATTTCCACCTCAACTACCACAACCAGGTCATTTCTTGTCAATTGAGTTGAAACTTGTGTATAACATTTCATAGTATGGTTTACACAATCTTTATAATAATAATAACAATGATAATGCCTGCCAGTTATATAGCGCCTTTCTGGACACTCAAAGCGCTTTACAATGAGGGGGAAACTCGCCTCAACCACCACTAATGTGCAGCACCCACCTGAGTCATGCAACGGCAGCCATTTTGTACCAGAATGCTCACCTGAGGTGGAGAGGGAGAGAAGAATGTTTTAGTCAATTAAACTGGGGGATGATTAGGTGGCAGATTGAAAGAGACTGGGTTGGCGTTTAGCCAGGACACCGGGGAAAACCCCTATATGTCTTATAATGGCATTATAATGACAACTGTGCTCTGACTACCCAGTGTTGGCTGTATAAACATAGATGCCAAACATCAACAGTGCAAAGCTGTAGGATTCAAACAGAATTCATACATATGTATGTCACTCCGCCACATTTCTACAATCAGCAACAGCTTGGATAAACCTAAACACTAAACATGTGAAATCCTCTTTAACCACAATTTATTTTTGGCCATATCTGTACCGGTTCTCAGCATTTTCAGAACCCTGTGCACTTTCCAGGGTGCGGGGTATGTTATTTTATTATTTACCTTTATTTATTACTTGGAGACACATGACATGTGACATGAATCATGACCCAAGCTGAACCATATATATAGTATATATTTTTATTTTAAATAATAAACTTTCATGTTGATAGGCCACCGTTGATAGGCTATGCAGTTCCGAGCATTCCCTGTCCACCTTGATTACCCACCTCACCACCACAACAGAATCTTCCCAGGTGAACTTCCTGGTTAGGAAAGGCTGAATAACATTGAATAACTGAACTGTCATTTCCTCCTTCTACAGAGAACAAACCTGACAGCTCACACGAGGGGAGAGAGAAGCTGCCCGCGGTGCCGGACGTCAGAGGTGAGCGAGGAGCGCTTTTTTCATTTAGCTCACGGAACCCTGGGGCGCGCCTCGCGTTTGTGCACGTCTCCGTGGAAACGGCAAAAGGTCGTTAAAAGCGGGGTGATTCAGATCGTGGGGTGACGTCACTGGCAGGGCGGGTCACCATTATAAAAAAAATTAAATAAATAAATGCTGTCTTTAACCACTTTAAACAAGATGGCAAGGCAACCTTCCCAAGATGATGCAACGTCTCCCTGTTTCAGATGCTGATGGTGACGGGGAGGGAGAGTCCTAGAGACATCGCTGTTTGAGTCAAACCCCAGTTCCTCTCGTTCTACTTCAGCCTGAGCAAGAGACAAAAGGCCTACGTCCTGTTCTGACACGTTTGCAGTTCTGTACAAACTGTACGAAAGATATAGATGCTACTGAGAGATAAAAGTCTTTAAAAAGTACAAAGAAGGGCAACTAAATTGGTTCCTTGTATAAAATGTAAACATTATTATGAAATATATTCAGCCTCACCAAAAGGAGAGACAAAGGAGGGATTTGATAAAAGCTCTAAAAGCTTTATCGGGTTGAGTTTTTTCCACAGAACAGGTGGGCAAAGGTGGAAATTAGTCACATGC
Organism: Ilyophis sp. 1 JC-2022; assembly: GCA_022702515.1. Classification (NCBI taxonomy): domain Eukaryota; kingdom Metazoa; phylum Chordata; class Actinopteri; order Anguilliformes; family Synaphobranchidae; genus Ilyophis; species Ilyophis sp. 1 JC-2022. Next base: position 66,061,335 of record CM040406.1, on the reverse strand, counting down.
AAATACTACACTGATACAAGGAAGTTTTGTTTTTACTTTGACAAAGAGAGCTGCCAATGTGTGGATGAGCTTTCTGTCATTCTGTACTAGAGACCGAGACCCTGGGGGTCTCAAGATGGGCGTCTCATCCTGTTAAGCCACTGTTCCAGTGTGTGGATGGGCCCCACAGTCTGGTATCTGTTAAGGCTCTGTTCCAGTGTGTGGATGGGCCCCATAGTCTGGTATCTGTTAAGGCTCTGTTCCAGTGTGTGGATGGGCCCCATAGTCTGGTATCTGTTAAGGCTCTGTTCCAGTGTGTGGATGGGCCCCATGGTCTGGTATCTGTTAAGGCTCTGTTCCAGTGTGTGGATGGGCCCCATGGTCTGGTATCTGTTAAGGCTCTGTTCCAGTGTGTGGATGGGCCCTGTGGTCTGGTATCTGTTAAGGCTCTGTTCCAGTGTGTGGATGGGCCCTAAGGCTCTGTTCCAGTGTGTGGATGGGCCCCATAGTCTGTTATCTGTTAAGGCTCTGTTCCAGTGTGTGGATGGGCCCCATGGTCTGGTATCTGTTAAGGCATTGTTCCAGTGTGTGGATGGGCCCCATGGCCTGGTATTTGTTAAGCCACCATCATAAACGGTGCAGTCCGTTTTAACAATGGCCCTTTGGCCCTGTACTCCAGCACATTGGATTTGAAATGAAACAGCTACTTACAGACTCTATAGTGTATGTATGACTGGGACAAAACGGGAAGAGAGATTTTTAAAAAAACAGTGAAGTGACCCAGTATACTTCATATATACATATATTCCTTTTCCGAATAGGAATATATTATTAAATATATACATATTCCGTATGTATATAAAGTATACCCAAATCTACTTTAACTGAATGCTCTCATCATAAGAAGTATCATATTATTCCACTTTATATGTTATTTATATAAAACACTACTGCTATACATGCCTATTATTTTCTGGACTACGTTTTTAATATAAGCACAATTATATCACTGTAAAATAAAGGTTGTTGTACACGTGGGAAAACTGCACAGTAAATTAATATGGGAGTGAAGTTTGGGAATCAACTGCATTAATGGTGTTGCTTGGAACTTGGGATCTGTGAAATTGGGAGTTTATGGTGGGGAGTGGGGCTTGTATTTTTCCCAAGACTTCACATTACACATGTTAAGAAGGGACATTTAAAGTATTTACAAACGTCTCCACTGCACCATTTCCTTGCTGTTTCCAAACTCAATGAAGAAAGTGATTGAAAAACACCACCTCTGTACATCTTTCCCCAGGAAGCCCCACGTGAGAAATGGTCAATTAAATAAGTTTATTGTATGATTTGCATTACCAGTTTGTGAGCCTAAAAAAGGCATACAGCAGCAAGATGAACAAGAATGAGGTTAGAGTAATGTACAGTAATAACACACACACACAAGCATACACAGACTGACTCTCTTACACACAGACCCTCTCAAACTCACACTCTCTCACACTCTCTCTCTCACACTCTCTCTCTCACACTCTCTCTCTCTCACACTCTCTCTCACACACTCTCACACACTCTCTCTCACACACTCTCTCTCACACACACTCTCTCTCACACACTCTCTCTCTCTCTCTCACTCACTCTCTCTCACGGTTCATTCATATTACAAGACGACGGCACAGTTGTGAAAAGGCTAATGGCATCAGCATGTCCAATACGCACATAATCTCACACTCAGTCGGGTCATACGAAGGACACAGAATCCATTACACTTTTTTAAAGGCCACTTGAGTTCTCTGAACAGCATAAACCCAGGAATGCGTTTGCTTGGCCATCCAAAGACTTCAGAAAAGACCGGGGCTGCGTCCCAATGTTCTTCACTCCCCACCTCCTTTCCTCCACTCCCCACCTCCTTTCCTCCACTCCCCCACTACCACTCCCCACCTCCTTTCCTCCACTCCCCCACTACCACTCCCCACCACCTTTTCTCCACTCCCCCACTACCACTCCCAACCTCCTTTCCTCCACTCCCCCACTACCACTCCTCACCTCCTTTCCTCCACTCCCCCACTACCACTCCCCACCTCCTTTCCTCCACTCCCCCACTACCATTCCTCCAAGTATGCAAAACTGTGAACGTTTTGAGTATTTGCATGTACAGTATACAATGTACCTGACATCGCATTTTATGTCGAGACTTTAATTAATATGTGACCATCGATACGTAATTAAGATGTAATCAGCAAGATTAGATTTAAACACAAGAAAGGCACGGAGGAGAGGAGGTGGTAGTGGAGGAACGGAGGGTGCAATTTTCGAGTATTGGGACGCACCCTCTTTAGACGCTTAGCTACTTGGTACATGCTTCATAGATCCAACCAGAACCTTTCCCTGGGTTAAATTTTCAAACACATTTTCTTCAAGTAAATGTTCTCATGTTCTAATTTCTAATCATGTACGCCAAATGAAAACAGGTAAAACACAGTACTGACAGTTTTCCAGAGAATGGTTCCAGGTGTCCATGGAGACCATTAACGAAGACGGAAAAACACAAACCGGGTGAAGTTAAAGAGTACATTCTGCTGGTAAGCCATGGCCACACAAGCAGCCTTCTTTCCCACAAACATTTACAAAAAACAAGAAATTCAAAGTTTTTGGTTTGCTTCGTTAACATGAGATACTCTGTTCCCATGGGAACTGCCAACACCCTCAGAAGGGACGGGAATTGTGGGATACCACCTTACAGCATTATGGTCCCAGGATGCAAATGAGGAGGAGGTATAAGGGTGTCGAAAGGTGAACCGTTACAGTAATCCCAGCTACACACAGTACAAAGAGGAGATCTAATCATAGCTAGTGAAGGGAGAATGAGGCCAGAGCCACGGTACGCTATCTGTGTTTCATCGATTTGGACCAATCACTGTGCCTTGCTGTGAGGAGCAATGTCATTTGATTGGTTCAGACAACTCCATGACTTGACAGCTCACTGTAGCTCTACCTCACAATTTCAACAATAATAATCCCCACACCACTATTATTTTGGTACATAAAAAATTCTCAGACAGTAAATTAACAACAATACAACAACTATTACAACTATCACTACTACTACTACTAATAATAATAATAATAAAAAAGTTTCCATCAGTCAAGGAGAGGGACATTTTACACAACTGCTGTCCAAAAATTGGTATCAGAGCATACTTTTTCAACCAGTGCAGGTCACATGACGACTTTGTGCAAAATTCAAAGTTTGTCTGAACAGATTGATCCAGAACATTCTAATCCAGGGGACGCGTTTACTGGAGAGTAAACACGACGGGCGAGCTACATACGGGGGAGCCAAGAAGCGCAGCTCGTCCCCCTCCTCCACCGCCAAAATAAGCCTCTTGAGGTCAGCCAGCCCATAGGGGGCACTGTGGAGAAACATCAACTTAAAAATGTCAGTTTGTGGAAGGGGTGGGGGTAAAGGCACACTCTCAGTCTTTCTTGAGGTCAGCCGACCTGTAGGGGGCGCTGTTGGAGTTGGGGGTGACTGCCAGTTCCTCCGGCAGGGTGGTGGGGGTGACGCCGTCGTTGTTGACCAGGGAACCGTAGGAGAAGGAGCCGTTGAAGTCGGGCTGGATCACCCGCTCTTTGTCATGAATCGTCGGGACACCTGGGTCAAAAAAAATTTAAAACTATTTTTATTTTTCATAAATGATGAAAGCAAAAAACACCATGCTCCAAGGCTGAATGGTAAATCAACTCACGTTCCCAAGTCAAATTAACATATTCCATAACTTTTCAGTGAGATTGCAAAGATCTGTGTATGATTTTTGAGGAACGTATAGTTCAAGCAAGGCAAATTTCTGTGAAATTTTTTGAAGATGGAGCAGCAGGTATACACGATGCTTTCAAAATATCTTTCGTCTGCATGGACACTGACCATAAGATGCTTTTGGCAACAAATTCTCCTCAGCGATGATTTTTGTTAGTGGGGTAAATCTTGCTAGCACCACAACTGATATTGAGCTAGAATGGCAGTAAATTACAAATTGAGTCAGAAGGCATATATGTATTTTCTCGCTATGGGCAACAATCCAAGGACTGTTTCTGTGCTTTTTTTCCCCCATCACTTTCTGGGATTAAAATAGTTTCAGCAACGTTCAAGAACACCTTTGCTACAAACACAAGTGGATTTCACCAGGTTGCTAACTGATGTTTAGCCGACGGTTACGTGAAGGTCGAAGGTCACGTAGAAGTGCCAACCTTGTGTCATATCCATGGTCACGTAGGGCTCAAAAGCCTTGGCCTTCTTCCTGTTCTTTGTGATCAGGAAGACCCCCAGGAAACAAACGGCACACCTACACAACCAGGAAATAATGAGCACTAAGCACACACAAGCACAACAACATTCCATTATGTACACCGCGCCAATTCCCCCACGTAAATCAGGAATCCAATACAACAGGGCTTCAACTCTGGAATTACGTTTCAGAGACTTACATTCTACATTCTAGGCATTAAAGCAGACACTCTTATCCACTGCAACCTACACGGCTTACATTCGTTTGATATGCAGGACATTTATACAGCTGCATATTCTACTGAAGCAGTTCGGGTTAAGTGCTGTTCCTTTGCTCACAGGTACAACGGCCTGAGGTTTGAACCTTCAACCCTGAAGTTGCTGGCCCAGTTCCCTAACCATTATGCTACGCTACCGCCCAGGCAAGTAAACCAACCCGTACATCATATTCACTGAGAACACATTAAACAGTCTGGAGAAACAGCCACAGCCCCATGTGACTGATAATATCAAACATAGAGAATTGATGTTATATACTGTTTTTTGTGGTTGAGGTGGGGTCATAATCCTTATCAGGAAGCAGTTTGATACAAAAAGGATATTTGGCACTTTATTTACAGACATTATAGTTCTATAATATAATGTTGCATGCATGTTTATCTTATCTGTTTCTAACTACAGGAAACATTTCAGAACAATCGAATGGCTGTCGAATTCCACTTTTTTGTGTGAAATGACCAGTGAGTATCTTTCCTTTTTAAAAGTATTCAGCTTCACAATGTAGAAGATGCACCTTGCAGTAATGGAACCTAGAATTGAAAACTCAACACACTCACCCCAACAGAAACATGCAAACTCAACACACTCACCCCAACAGAAACATGCAAACTCAACACACTCACCCCAACAGAAACATGCAAACTCAACACACTCACCCCAACAGAAACATGCAAACTCAACACACTCACCCCAACAGAAACATGCAAACTCAACACACTCACCCCAACAGAAACATGCAAACTCAACACACTCATCCCAACAGAAACATGCAAACTCAACATACTCACCCCAACATAAACATGCAAACTCAACACACTCACCCCAACAGAAACATGCAGATATGGAGGACATCTTCATGGTTGAACTCCAGATAGAATATGGCTCCTTATAAAACAGAGAAAACTCTTTTGAGACCTTATTATTTGCAAGCTATGGTAATAGAGGTAATTGACTAATAATCAGGTAATGATAGACTGCAATTTAAAAGTAAAATTATAACACTTACCTGCTACAATGGCAAATGTGGTGGATAAAATGTAATTGACACAAGCAATCAAGGAGGAGTCATGCCAGTGTGACGCTTGGGACAGAAACCTGTGACATCACAATTGGGCAGAAAGTTAAACAGCACATGAGACCTGAGATGACAACAGAACCTGTGTGACATCACAAAACAGAACTCATCAAGCCCTGAGGAAAAAGACAGAACCTGTGACAGCACAAAAGGGAACATAAAAAAACCATCAGGCCAAAGAATAGAACGGAACCAGTGACATCACAATAGGGACTAACATTATAAAAGAATGCCATTTCCTCCAACACCAAGTGTCACCAACTGATTTTCCCCACCAATAAACGACCCAAAGCTGATTGTACTTGTATTTCTACACTATATTCCTCCTCCTCTCTCCTAAATGCACAACATGATTTCACAGGTTGTTGCTGCACATTAAAATTACCCATGTAATATTGATCAATATTCTAATAATAATAATATTTTAAAGGGTTTGGAGTAAAATATTAATCTGTCTTTGGGAAACTGATAAATAAAATAAAAACAAATGTATGGCATTGTAACACTGAGGAAGCAAAACAACAGCATTTCTCACAGGCTGATGGAAAAACTCACGTTGCCTGGAAGACCACGGTGGCCACCATGCAGACGAACATGACGTAGAAGATAGGATAGGTGAGCTGCAGGTTGCCCAAGACGCTGAGGAGAACCATCCCAGAGACCGCCTTCACTGTGATGGCCGTCACAGAGCCTGGCGGTGGTGTGGGTGTGGTCAGATAGGGGCGGGGCAGAGAGGCGGTGGGGCCAGAGCGAGACATCAGCAAAGCACATCATCCTTCACCCGCTCTGCTGCACTCATTAGCACGTTAGCCAGCTAACCAGGCACAACAATTAATCTTTGCTAAAGTGATAGAGCTACACAGGATTTGCTATTTTCTTTCAGAAGCAACATGCTATATTCAGTCTATTCCGTCAATGAAAATCCACACAATAAATCTGTCTGAAATGTCATACTGAGCTGTACTAGCTTGCCAACTGTCTGGCTGTGAAAAAAGGTTGAAAAAGACAATATATTTAAACTTACCCAGTAGTGCAACTAGCATCAGCACGACGATGAGGTAATTAGCATTTCTCAGCTTATAAAAGTACAACAGCAAGCAGAAGGTAATAATTCCCAGGACCTACAATGCGAGACAGATTAAGTAGCTCATTTGTAAAAATGTGAGTTTCACATGGATTTAATGCATATTAATAGCATCTGTTATGATCCCTTTACATTCAGAATTTACCACATGCCCTTATCTTACATTTGTAAATACAATCCATTTATACAGCTGGATATTTTTAACAAGCAATTCAGCATAATTACCTTGCAATCTTTTTCAAGTGAGATATGACTTAGTTACGTAACCAACTGCACTACACTGCTGCCCTAAATTAATTACGTTTGTATATCAGCAAAGCCTGAATCTTACCAAATACAGCAGGAAGGGCCAGCCAATGACGTGCCTCACAATGTTCTCTGCGTCCAGCTTCTCGTGAGAGTTGGGCCCAAACGTGACAAAGAGATAGGTCCCCGCGACGGTCAGGGCGCAGCCAACGAAGGACAGAATGTATCGCTCTGCGATGAAGTCGTACGGGGACAAGGTCATATTGAGGTCACATACTGTGTGCAGGGGTCAGGGGTCAATTCAGGACATTAACTGCTTTTTTTTTCTTTTCCCCCACCCAGTTTTGGAATGCCGAACTGTACACCAGCGTTAATAACTGAAGAATGCCGCTTCTCATCGCACTGCTGCTCACAAGTCAGGCTTGCAGAGATGAGGAAGAGGAAGACATTTCATCAGGCCTGTGGAGCCTAACATTGTGGACTTGCAGGTGCCAGATCGATCAACAGGGGGGCGCTGGAGCAGATCGTTTCCCAGTGGGATTGTGGGATATGAACTGATCACTGATTTTGACGTTAAAACGGATCAGCAAGACCATGGTTAGGGACCCCTGAATTTAAAATGCCATAACACATCTTTAAATGGCAACTAATCTTCAACTAAATTGACACTCAAGCCAAAAACTCACTACAGAACATTATATTACATTTTAGCACACAGCATATACTCCAATCCACAGAAAGTAGATAGATTACATTTTTACATACAATCCATTTATAAAGCTGGATATATTTTCTGAAAATTCTGGTTAAAGGGTAACAAAGCACTAAAACAACATGAGAACTGATACTGGTTTTTTCTAAATATTATTGATTGATCCTGTTCCAAATCTTGACAAATTACTGCAGTCAGCGCAAACAAGCCTGAAGCCCTAATCCTCTTCTCGCTGTCCTCATTTACCGACCGCCAAAATATAATAAGAACTATATTGCGCAGTTCTCTGACCTCCTGTCTTCTATCATGCCTAAATTCGATAGATTCATGTCTGCTGCCCGTCGAATCCACTTGTTGCTGACTTTCTGCACCTTGCTGAATCATCATGTGCCCTTACTGGCCTGTTTATGTCCAATATTTTTCGTTAGCAAACTATTACTCTCGCTGCACGACACCGCTCAGTGTGAGCTGCAGTGCTGACTGTGGACGAGAGCAGTTATTTACATTTTGTTTGTTAATGAAGTCACTTTTAAAAAATATTGTTGAATTTATGTTTTAGGGTATATTATTACTATATGTGGTATTACCTGCAGAAAGGGGGGATTTGGGTCAAATAGTTGAGCCAGGAGTTGTAGTATATGCATGCTACACGCTTAGCTTTGCAACGTACGTCCCTACAACAGACATTCTCTCCGGCTACTAGTGGGAAAAAAATTGCTGGGGTGTGGTTAGATACCTGGAGCTCAGCACCTATATTATTACCTTATCAGGCCCAGATTTTGGCATTTTTCGAATTTCAAAAGGGGGCGGGGTCTAGCGAATCCCAGCGTGCTTTGTTACCCTTCAAGTGCTTTCCTCAAGCGTACAACAGCAGCGTCCCAGGTGGGAATTGAACTGAGATTTTACGAGGTTCAAAGGGCAGAGAAACAGCAGGAAAGATCCACAGCTGCACCCGGTTGGATTTGGACTTACTCAGAAACTCCTTTGGTTTCCATTTCTCTCGCAGGAAAATAAATCCTAAAATGGAGCTCGCTGTGAAGAGAAAGAGATGAGACAGTTTGGGTTCTGAATTGTTTTTTTGTTTGTTTTTAAAACAAGTTATAATCATAATCACTATCTCAGTACATGGGGCCGGATTCTGACTTGGGTTTCTATGCGTTAGCGTGGACCGGAGCACTTTTGTAATTAGCCCCCTCCAAGCTGAGTGCAGGACTCTAGGATCCTTCTAAGAACCCCATTCTAAGATTCCCTCACTAATTCCTAATGTTAAGCGAGCTCACGCAGTCCGGTGTGGTTCCGCACTGGTAACCCCAAATAAAACTTTACTACCATGACCAGATGTGAACAATAATGGCTTTGAATGTAATAATGAATGTGGAGCGCAATTCTGTAATTCAATTCTGCTGCACCACCTTCATAGACATATTCACACAACGCAATTCCATATGTCAATAAATAAAAATGTTCTGTAAGAATACTTTCATAGAGAATATACGCACTCCCCAAACCATGCTGGAAACTGCTTAGTAATTAAAAGTCAGTTAGTGTTTATGTATGTTTGGGGGTTAAATGTTACATAAAATAAAAACAGGAATAGTTGTTTTTTTTAGTGTGCGCTGCAACAGTACAGTCATCCGTACTCACTACGCACGCTGACAGGCGAGAGTTCCACACAATCAGACCATTTCTAAATAAAACTGCGCAGAATCGAGTCAGAATCTGAGCCCGTATCATCAGTGGCCTCAAAAACTCACTTCGAGCTTTCTTCATACACACCACTGGTTTTTTGCGTCAGTAAACGTGGACACCTTTATTTTGCCTTTGAAATAGGCTACATTCTGTATAACCCAATGTCAACAAAGACATCCCAACGACCTGCTTCTGAGGGGGAAATGACATCGGCAGAACCGCGGCTGAGGGGGAACTGACAGCGGCAGAACCGCGGCTGAGGGGGAAATGACAGCGGCAGAACCGCGGCTGAGGGGGAACTGACAGCGGCAGAACCGCGGTAGCATCCGATAAACCGGGGAGACTCATACCTATGACAGATACAGCATTGAGGGGGGCGATAAGAGAGAGGGGGGCGAAGGCGTAGGACACAAAGATCCCCAATTCCCCCAGGATGGTGAGGAACAGACCCAACCACCAGGTCTTGGTCCGGTAGTAAGCCCGCGGGTCTTTGGTTCCGGCTAAATTCACATGGCTATATTTCTGTAGTAGAGGAGAAAAGCGCAGAAAGAGATTTTTTTTTTTTTGTGTGAACCGTGAAAGTTTTTTTTGTTTGTTTTTTTTTGGTCTCGGGATGATTGGCACTCACCTGAATACTGAGAGAGATGCTGACCAGGAGGTTTCCAAATATAGCCAGCAATGTCCCGATGAGGTTCTCCTGCAGTGTACACACAGACACACACACACACACACACACACCATACAGACAGACACACACACACACACACACACACACACACACACAAGCTTTAGCAAGCCACGGAGAGAAGCATCCGAGAACACCGCTATGCGATATAAATGAGGCTGGGCAGACGCCTGGTATTATGTTCATAACGCCTGCCCGCCCCGGTCCTCTTTTATTTTTAAATCCAACATATGGCCACCCTATATTAGTGGTAGACAACCCTGGTCCTGGAGTGCCAGAGACGGTGCTGGTTTTTGCTCCATCCAAACCTATAACTACAGAACTGGATTAATTTGAATTAATCAGGTTTAATGAATTCAGCTGGCCATGTGCTGGAGGCACTGCGAATTTCACCATTCAGAATATTCAGGCTGAGACTTTTAATCATCCATCAATCATTTAATCATCCATCAATCATTTAATCATCTTTTGATCAAGCTCAGATGGAACAAAAACCAGAGACATCACCCGGCAGCACTCTAGGACCAGGGTTAGCTACCCCTGCTCTGAGTCTAAACATCACCCGGCAGCACTCTAGGACCAGGGTTAGCTACCCCTGCTCTGAGTCTAAACATCACCCGGCAGCACTCTAGGACCAGGGTTAGCTACCCCTGCTCTGAGTCTAAACATCACCCGGCAGCACTCTAGGACCAGGGTTAGCTACCCCTGCTCTGAGTCTAAACATCACCCGGCAGCACTCTAGGACCAGGGTTAGCTACCCCTGCTCTGAGTCTAAACATCACCCGGCAGCACTCTAGGACCAGGGTTAGCTACCCCTGCTCTGAGTCTAAACATCACCCGGCAGCACTCTAGGACCAGGGTTAGCTACCCCTGCTCTGAGTCTAAACATCACCCGGCAGCACTCTAGGACCAGGGTTAGCTACCCCTGCTCTGAGTCTAAACATCACCCGGCAGCACTCCAGGACCAGGGTTAGCTACCCCGGCTCTGAGCCTAAACATCACCCGGCAGCACTCTAGGACCAGGGTTAGCTACCCCTGCTCTGAGTCTAAACATCACCCGGCAGCACTCTAGGACCAGGGTTAGCTACCCCTGCTCTGAGTCTAAACATCACCCGGCAGCACTCCAGGACCAGGGTTAGCTACCCCTGCTCTGAGTCTAAACATCACCCGGCAGCACTCTAGGACCAGGGTTAGCTACCCCTGCTCTGAGTCTAAACATCACCCGGCAGCACTCTAGGACCAGGGTTAGCTACCCCTGCTCTGAGTCTAAACATCACCCGGCAGCACTCCAGGACCAGGGTTAGCTACCCCTGCTCTGAGTCTAAACATCACCCGGCAGCACTCTAGGACCAGGGTTAGCTACCCCTGCTCTGAGTCTAAACATCACCCGGCAGCACTCTAGGACCAGGGTTAGCTACCCCTGCTCTGAGTCTAAACATCACCCGGCAGCACTCTAGGACCAGGGTTAGCTACCCCTGCTCTGAGCCTAAACATCACCCGGCAGCACTCTAGGACCAGGGTTAGCTACCCCTGCTCTGAGTCTAAACAAATGACAAACGTAACACAGCCTCCTGTCTGAAGCTAAACCAGAGTGGCCACGGTGTACACAAAGCTGATGAGGTGCAGCTCAAGATGGTAGTATTTCCTCACGCTGTATCTGAGCACAGGTCTTGAACACTCATTTTGAACACGCGTGTGCAAGACATTGCCATAACTTTGTGACCGTATTCATGACCAATATGCTGCAAGAACATAGTTAGCTGGGAAAGAATGTTTGATTCGGGACGTCCTGAATGCCAGTCCAGGCAAAATTGCACAAAAAATATAATTGGTGACAATGTAGCAATCTTGCAGTGATAGACATATAAAATTATTTTCAATACAACCGGATCATTTCACATTTGGCTAAATGGCAATTGCTGACCTTGAAAAAATATATAATAATAATTATAATTTCGTACAGGCCTGCAAATGAGTAAGTAAAGTTTATTTATACAGCACCTTTCTAAAAAAAAAAAAAATCTAAGTGCTTCACAAGGAAATAAATAAATGAATGAACAGTCTTGAATAGGCTACATTCAATTAGGTCCTGGTGGTAAATCGAAGGTTCAAAATCTATCCAAACACTTGACGTGCATAAATTACGCAATAAAAGAGTTCAGACAAGGATTACTAATTTTGAGAGACCCCTCGCAAACGCCCAGGAGAACGTCCATGGTTCCTGTTTGTAGTAAAACTCTGTACCTACCTATATAATGACACTTTTCAAAAACCAGTATGAGCCCATTGCTTAATTCCCAGTAACGTTAGGCGAATGAAACTCCCCATGTTATTCAGTAAGCGTTGGCTTGGTGGCAAGGAATAAATACGGTGTTAAAAGACGAGGGTGACCCAACAATTTAGCACCTAACGTCAGCCAGTTTAGTAATCGCAACATTGTTCAAAGGGAGACAATATTCACCACAAAACTTATCAGCTACCGCTTGCGATCTGATATTACTAGGCAGTTAGCTGGCTTGTTAAATAAGACAATGAGGTCAGTGATTAATCTGACTATTGCAGGTGAAATGTTTGCTACAGTTGCGCGTATAGCCAGATCATTAGAAAGGGCGAGACTAGCATCGCAGGGAATGCGGATTCATCTCAAGTTAACTCGGCTAGTCGAGTGATGTTTGCAGCTAAACAAGCCGCTAAATACTAAGCTAGCATTAGTTAGCTTACCATCCATTTCCACATTTTTTGCGAACGTTATCTAAAAGTTTAACAGTCCTGCTGATCGCTAACAAGGCAGCACTAGCTCGGTATGGGCATCGCCCCTTTGACTTTGTTGTTAGCATGTATCGCGCTAATGAGCTAAATTAGCCGCACACACTTACTAACGTTAGTTAAGTTAGCAAGTCACTAGTTACTTGTTAGCCAGCATACGCGCATAGCTAACATTAACCACCTCGCAAAGGCAAGCTGACCAGCGAGTTTATGCTTGAATGACACAATATTAACATGACATCTTACCGTATACGAAGAGGACTCGTAGGAAGGGACCCGAAAACCGCTGTCAACTCTGGAGTACTCTACGCCCGCCATTTACGCCTGACTTAGCCAGCTAGCTAACAGTTATAAACAGTTATTATCTCCTCGCTAGCGAACACGTTTTTATCTGAACTAAACACAGGCACATTGATCATCCTCAGAAGTTAATGTTAATCAGAAATACAGTTGAGACTTTCTCCTGTGAGCCTATTGCTACTGTAACGCCGCCATCTTTAATAATACAAAAAAAAAAAAAAAAAGAACCTGTCTCTCCGGTTTCTACCACCTGTGCACTGCTGCGCTAAAGTCGCCCACAGCTGCGTTAAAGTCGCCCACAGCTGCGTTAAAGTCGCCCACAGCTGCGTTAAAGTCGCCCACAGCTGCGCTAAAGTCGCCCACTGCTGCGCTAAAGTCGCCCACAGCTGCGCTAAAGCCGCCCACAGCTGCGCTAACAACAGCGTAAAAAGGCCATCAATGCGCCCGTACTGTGCAATATTGTCGATACTGGACTGACTGACGCCTGGCTGAGCTGTAGGGATCATAAGGTCATAATAGCTCACCGTGATAAACTTTTTAATTTTTAATTTTAATTTAAATCAGAGATACTTTTTTGAAGCAATAACATGGATTAATATTAAACATACTAGTAGCTACCGCATAATGCAGTGAAGTATTTGGCTATATAATATACAGTATGAAGTACTAGTAGCTGGTAAATTTAATGTATTTAATAATAGGCTACCATTGTGTGCATGTACTTGGGTGTGTGTAGTACTTGGCTGTGTGTGTGTGTGTGTTATTGTAGACAGACCGTTGTCAGGGAGACGACAACCGGGTATGTTGTCTCGGCTCCTGGGCGAGAGGGAGGGTCTGTGAACTTGTGGTAAATATTATTTTCGTGGGCCCGGGAATAATATAATAATGCAATTTTGTACTGATTGTAGACGTGCATAGCTTTTTAAAAGATAAATTTAAATGGAACATGCATGTTCCCTTAATAGTGTGCAGCAGAAACAAAGATGTGTGGAAGACGCCCCAGGTCCACGCTGATCCTGACGTGGGATCGGTTAACCTCAAGAAATTTCTGAACAGGTGTATACGCTACCTGTGTGCCAGTAATCAGAATGGAATGGTAATTACTTTTCCCTGCATTCAAATTTTGTGACAATGTGTCATCGCACATTTTTATGGAAATGCCAGCAGCAACTGTGATCGGAAAGGTGGTTTTCAGCATTTAAATATATATATGTTTTATTACCACTGGATTGCAGACAGGAACTAGGCTTACTCTCTATTTTTTTAATGTGTTGTTTTGTTTTTATGTGATGGCATATTATTTATTTTGTAAATATCAAATAATACAAATTTAGATCACTGTCAGAAAAAATTGCAATTGGCTTCACTACAGAAACGAATAAAGTTTACATTAGCTTTTTTGATTCCATCGGTCCAATCAGTTCTGCACACAGCTATAATGTGTCCTGCATCAAATTCACCATATTCAAGTTGAAGAGTGGTCTGGAAAATGTACTTGAAAATGTGAAATGATTAATTCCTTGAAGGAAAACTTCAGAACACGAAAACGGCTGTTTGAAATGCAAACATTTCACGAGCGGAACCTGATCCAGGTTTTGGGGTAACAATTACAACGAGACATTGTAATGTGGAAGAAAGAAAAATATTCTGGTGGAAATTGATGATTTAGATTAATAGACTTTTTTTTTTTAATGGAAAACTTCTGGTGGTTGTGTAAAGGGTCAAAGTATTTAAAATAATTGCTTGTCCCATCTCTGATTCTTTCACAGGAATGGGGAATGCTCGTTGAACTTGTGATGTCTCTTAAAAATGGCCGTATGGGCCTAGTAAACCCTAGAGTTCCTTTAAAACATAGCTTATTTTAAAGGCATTCACAATGAACTTGCTCTTTTAAAGCTACGCTTGCTTGGCTGCTAATTGTATGACATGGCAGCAATCTTTCAGCTGGAATGAATCCATGTTTTTTTAATATATTTGTTTTCTAGCCGGTTTCTATGCAAATAACTGTAAATAACACACAGGCACACAATAACATAAAAAAAGATTGACAGAGGTATGCATGGCTATTGTGAGAAAAGGACACCCGTTGGAATGGATCCAGTTTGTTTCAGCTGCTGATGGAAGTCTAAATGGAAGCTGTTTTGATTTGCATTTTTCAAATTGCAGTGTACTTGAAACACCCGGATGACACACTTACTTCTGGAGTTTCGCTGAGTACATTCAGGACTTCTCAAGAAGTACACGAACATTTTATTTAAATGAGGCGCATTCGCTGACGTTTTCCTTCATATACAACAAAAACAAGACGTGACATGGCAGTGCAAGGGTGGAACGCAGGGTTGCCAGAGACTTTCCAGCCAAATCCAAAATATTTTTTAAACCAAACCAACGTATTTTAAATGGAAATCATAATATTTTTACTTTTTAAAATAAGTGTGTGCTTTGCGACTTTTCATTTTTACCTGTGACTGCACGTTGAAAGTATCCCAATTTAGCTGTAAAACCGCGGACATGGCAACACTGGTGGGACATCTTACGACCTGCTTACGACACTTCCACAGTATGGTTGGAAAATAGTATGGCGGATATTTTTCGCGGACTGCTGAACAGTGCACATTAAACAGCACAATTCTGCCAGTGCACTGTACGCAGGAGACAGGACGCAGTAGATAGGGCTCTGATTCGGACACAGTGCACGGTACGCAGGAGACAGGACGCAGTAGATAGGGCTCTGATTCGGACACAGTGCACGGTACGCAGGAGACAGGGCGCTGTAGATAGGGCTCTGATTCGGACACTGCACTGTACGCAGGAGATAGGGCACAGTAGATAGGGCTCTGATTTGGGCACAGTGCACTGTACGCAGGAGATAGGGCACAGTAGATAGGGCTCTGATTCAGACACAGTGCGCAGTAGATGGGGCTCTGATTCGGACACAGTGCACGGTACGCAGGAGACAGGGTGCTGTAGATAGGGCTCTGATTCGGACAGTGCACTGTACGCAGGAGACAGGGCGCAGTAGATAGGGCTCTGATTTGGGCACAGTGCACTGTACGCAGGAGATAGGGCACAGTAGATAGGGCTCTGATTCAGACACAGTGCGCAGTAGATGGGGCTCTGATTCGGACACAGTACGCAGGAGACAGGATGCAGTACATAGGGCTCTGATTCAGACACAGTGCACAGTACGCTGGAGACAGGGCGCAGTAGATATGGCTCTGATTCAGACCCAGTGCACTGTACGCAGGAGACAGGGCGCAGTAGATAGGGCTCTGATTCGGACAGTGCACTGTACGCAGGAGACAGGGCGCAGTAGATAGGGCTCTGATTTGGGCACAGTGCACTGTACGCAGGAGATAGGGCACAGTAGATAGGGCTCTGATTCAGACACAGTGCGCAGTAGATGGGGCTCTGATTCGGACACAGTACGCAGGAGACAGGATGCAGTACATAGGACTCTGATTCAGACACAGTGCACAGTACGCTGGAGACAGGGTGCAGTAGATATGGCTCTGATTCAGACCCAGTGCACTGTACGCAGGAGACAGGGCGCAGTAGATAGGGCTCTGATTCGGAGCCTGTGAGGCTGATTAATTCTCAATGTCCTTTTGTGTTGCATTCCTGAAGCGACACAATAGGTGGCGCTGAAGGGCTTTGATGAAAGCAGCCGTCCACGAGCTCAGCGGATTGGTTTCTCTTCAGGGCAGCGAAAGAAAAAAGAATAAAATAAAATGTCGTCTGCAAAGGTTCAATATAAACTAACTGAAAAGCAGCTTTCCTACCTGGACCTTCAGCTAAGTGGCTCGATGACTATCTGCCAAATGTTTTTGCATATTTAAATCTGAAAGTGTATGAAAAATGTGTCTGATTTAATGAGAGGGTGGAAGGTCCTGTTTGGGTACTTTTCCACAGTCATAATTGAACTGATTGCGTTCATCCCTATCCGTAGGAAGCCTGATAGTGGAAATAAATCAGCCGTGACATCAATCACGGCTTGACACGAAGAAGCTGTATGCGCGCTTTGCTATTGTGCGACCGTCTCCCGCAGGCATTCACAGACCCGAGTTGTTTTGCTCCGCGAACATCGCCTGCCAATACCAGCCTTCAAGGAGGGCGTCTCGACACAAAGAGCATTAGCAAGTGCGCAAAACAAGGCGTGTGCAAAAACTCCGTCTCCGTGGAGGTGCTGTGCCAAAAGGATTCCGCCTATGTTGTGCGATGAATCACAAAGGGAAAATCATATTCACCTGCGTGAAAACACCCAAACCTTGCCATTTAAAATGTTTTCAGTGGAAGCTTTAGCACAGTTCAGCGTGTACGTGAGCCGACTTTCTCTTAGGCCCCCACCTGTGGCGTTTCCAGGCCATGGGCGACATAGGTGATCGCCTAGGGCCCCATCTGTCCGAAAGCACTACGCTCCCCAGTCCGCAATCACAACCCACCCCCATCACCCCCCTCCCGGTCTGCAAACACAACCCCCCCCCCTCCAACCCCATGCCAGGATAGATATAGCTCTAAAGGGGGCCTCAATTTGCCTAAATCTCCAATAGTTTACAGTCTGCCTTGCACACTGTGACGTTTATTCGCCCGATATTTGACGTTGATGAAAGTTGATTTTGTTCAATGACAAGGAGACACAGCAAAGGAAAGGAGCAGTTCATTATGTGGATTTTTTTACACAGCTAGATTAGCCGCTGAACTCCTGTACTGCGAGCAGGGACCTTCGGACAATGTAGGGATGCCAGAATACAGTTGTCAGTAACCTTACGGCCAGATCGAAACCAAAGTCTTCGTCCAATGCAACAGTTCTAGAACATTCTACAGCGGACATTTTGTTCTGTGTGATGTTTGAAGTTTTAGAATGTCTGCTGATGCCTGCTGTTTTCTCTGGGATAGAACTGGTCAGCCTGTGAGTCCGGCTTTAAGGGTGAGATGGATTCACTCAACTGTCTCATAACTTGATGTTGCAGGCAGAATTTGTTGAAAGGGGACACATCCAAAAGAATTGGACAAAATTAAACGGCTTCATTCAAAAAACAGCACATAGAAAATGTCATAAAATTTAAATGAAACTTTTTCTCATTTTAAGATGATTTGTTAAATTAGAATGCATGAGAGTGAGGCTCAGTCTATAGGACTGAATAAAGTAAGTAAGAAACATGAAATGAGGTCTGCCTGTCTGCTCTCCTTTAAAAAAGATTTCATGATTAACACTTAAGTGATACTCTTGCTGTATAGTGTATAACTTGGCCTAACATGGCCTTGAAAAACGATATATAATTGTTATTAATCAATATATTTGTGTTTTAAATGCATTTATTTGCTGTTGCCTCATGCTGCTGTCACACACACTCGGTCACTCACTCTGGAATTAAGACAAGCTCAGCCCGGGGAATGAACTGGAACTTTTATTTTTTTTGGAGACAGAGTGAAAAACCACTATATGATTCCAACGCTTACAGAAATGAAATCTAAGCTTACGGTTTTATGTCACCTCTTTCTCAACCCCGTGCGGTTTCTGCATTCCGTTGTTTCGGAGAGATGATCACTGAGAATTTGTTTATTTAAAAGCAAGGGGTGTTCCCTTTGCCCCTGCAAGAATGTTGACCTGACATTTGATACGGCAAAACATCAGATTCTATGTGACACTCGCTGCGTTCCCATACAGAAGATGCCCTGCACCTGTCGCGTGAAGACAGATTTCAGTTTTATTTATGGCCACTAGAGGGAGTAAATTCACGCGATCGTTAACTGGAGCAAAAAAAAAGAACCGGTGCAGTACATATAATTACCACCCTGGTTCCCTACTTGAGACGTGGCTTCGGAATCTGGAGGTTTTGGTTCAGTAACAGATACATTTCATAATATTCTTATTTACATTTATGCCTATTTCAACATCACGGCGCAGCTTTATTTTGGCAATTCGCAGCAATGCATTACAGAATTAAAGGATTTATTTTTTAAATCACTGCATAGATTACAGGTGTTTCAGGTGCAGTCCAAGCTAACCCTGATTGGTCCAGAGAAAGCTGCATTTCCACATACCCCTCTTTGTCATAGGTCAGCTTCACCCGAGGCAGAGGTGGTTCCGATTGAAGCAGGTGGACAAATTAGGCAGCCTTTCAGCCTGGGAGAGTCAAGCAAATACGTCTGTGTGTTTTTTTTCTGGGTCAGACACCAAAATGCAGGAGGATAGAATTCAAGGCCTATTCCTCCCAGCAAGGTAACCCAGCCTTGGAGTCCTGCAATATCCACATATCAGTCTATTCCTCCCAGCAAGGTAACCCAGCCTTGGAGTCCTGCAATATCCACATATCAGTCTATTCCTCCCAGCAAGGTAACCCAGCCTTGGAGTCCTGCAATATTCACATATCAGTCTATTCCTCCCAGCAAGGTAACCCAGCCGTGGAGTCCTGCAATATCCACATATCAGTCTATTCCTCCCAGCAAGATAACCCCGCCTTGGAGTCCTGCAATATCCACATATCAGTCTATTCCTCCCAGCAAGATAACCCAGCCTTGGAGTCCTGCAATATTCACATATCAGTCTATTCCTCCCAGCAAGGTAACCCAGCCGTGGAGTCCTGCAATATCCAGATATCAGTCTATTCCTCCCAGCAAGGTAACCCAGCCTTGGAGTCCTGCAATATCCACATATCAGTCTATTCCTCCCAGCAAGGTAACCCAGCCTTGGAGTCCTGCAATATTCACATATCAGTCTATTCCTCCCAGCAAGGTAACCCAGCCGTGGATTCCTGCAATATCCACATATCAGTCTATTCCTCCCAGCAAGGTAACCCAGCCTTGGAGTCCTGCAATATCCACATATCAGTCTATTCCTCCCAGCAAGATAACCCCGCCTTGGAGTCCTGCAATATCCACATATCAGTCTATTCCTCCCAGCAAGGTAACCCAGCCTTGGAGTCCTGAAATATCCACATATCAGTCTATTCCTCCCAGCAAGGTAACCCCGCCTTGGATTCCTGCAATATCCACATATCAGTCTATTCCTCCCAGCAAGATAACCCAGCCTTGGAGTCCTGCAATATCCAGATATCAGTCTATTCCTCCCAGCAAGGTAACCCAGCCTTGGAGTCCTGCAATATCCACATATCAGTCTATTCCTCCCAGCAAGGTAACCCAGCCGTGGATTCCTGCAATATCCACATATCATTCTATTCCTCCCAGCAAGGTAACCCAGCCTTGGATTCCTGCAATATCCACATATCAGTCTATTCCTCCCAGCAAGGTAACCCAGCCGTGGATTCCTGCAATATCCACATATCAGTCTATTCCTCCCAGCAAGGTAATCCAGCCTTGGAGTCCTGCAATATTCACATATCAGTCTATTCCTCCCAGCAAGGTAACCCAGCCGTGGATTTCTGCAATATCCACATATCAGTCTATTCCTCCCAGCAAGGTAACCCAGCCTTGGAGTCCTGCAATATCCACATATCAGTCTATTCCTCCCAGCAAGGTAACCCAGCCTTGGATTCCTGCAATATCCACATATCAGTCTATTCCTCCCAGCAAGGTAACCCAGCCTTGGAGTCCTGCAATATCCACATATCAGTCTATTCCTCCCAGCAAGGTAACCCAGCCTTGGAGTCCTGCAATATCCACATATCAGTATCACTTGAGGATAATATCACATCATATACAATGAATAGAAGATGTTTTAGTGCATAACTCAACTTGAACACTTACCTCTACTTTACTCGCCTGCCTGGAATATAGGCGGGTGTTAGCCAAGGCAGAGCCACTCGGGTTTTCTAAAAACGTTCTGTGGTCAACAGCGCTTGGGCGGAGAGGGCGGGACTAGACCAGCCGCAGGTCCACGCTGTCATTCATAAATATAAATATAGTTTAAGGTTGTACTCTGGCCTTTACTGTGTGCCCCAAAGCACCTTCTCTACATGACAACAGTGGCTCTGAGGTGCATTTTCAGAGCTTATCATATTGTTTTGGAGAAGTTAATTTAATTTTGCAGCAGTTTGTTACCTTTTTTGTCATTTTACAGGATTTACTTTTGGTCCTAAAATACGTCCACTTGCTACCACGTGTACTGGGCATTACATCTGTTCTGGGGCACAGTGATGTTCAGCTGAAACACGGTGTTAAGTGTACTGTGCTAGCATTGGACCAGTCTTTGCTAGAAATGTGTTTCCTTGTGCGTAATGTTCAACACCAGTTTGACATGCATGTTGCTCTTCACTAAAAATGTAAACTAAAAAAATATCTCGTCGGTTTGACATCCAGTTATGTTTTTTTCTTACACATCTAGGGTCTGACCTTTAGCACGTGCAAAAAACTAATAACACAACACAATGATTGGTGCAGAACAAATACCATGACCAATCATTGGGTCATGTTATTGGTTTTGCGCATGCTAAAAGGTTTTGCCCACATTAAAGGCCAGTCTCAATTTTGGAATTGGTCAAATTCAATTATAGGCCGGTACCATCGCTGCAAAGTGTTCCATCGATGGCACAAGAGCGCGTGTTTCGCGGTTGTTGCTGCATCTGAGAAATGCGGAGCGAGTTTAGCCAATGCAGTCAGACCGCTGTTCCCCCGTCCACCAGAGGAGACGCTGTGGAGTGATGAGGTGGGAAATTCTCTGCTGACAGATACCCTTCCTCTCTGGAGATATCTATTGCAAGTTACATTCAGCCCATGAAGACTCATCCGACAGTAACCACTGGTGTGGTCTGTGACTCAAGCCACAGCCGTCAACAAAATCGCTGCATTTTAATGCATCCCATAATATTCCCCCCACAATACTCTAAATATATAATTTATGCGTCAATACATTTTGCATATATTTATGTGTATTTATTTATTTTTAGAATATATATTTATACGGTGGGGGGGGGGGGGCTCATAAAGCATTATAATATAGCATACTATAAATATATATATAGAAATACTGTATATAAATATAAAAATGTTAAAATATAACTCAAATACACAGAAAATGTTCAGCGTAGCTCAATGGTAATAGAATACATGTACAGTGCCGTGAAAAAGTTTTTGCCCCCTTCCTGATTTCCTCTATTCTTGCATATTTCTCACACTGGATGTTTTCAGATCTTTAGACAAAATATAATATTGATTTTAGGGAACCTGAGTAAACAAATGACACATTTGTTTTTTACTTATTCAATTTATTTAATGAACAATAAATCCCAACACCCATTTCCCTTGTGTGAAAAAGTAATTGCCCCCTTACAATAACTGCAGCCAATGTATAATAAAGTAATCATTTGTAATATTTGGTCACATATCCTTTGCATGCCATGACTTCCTGATGTCTTTGACCCAACAATATCAAAAGACTCTTGAAATCTTATTTTCTGGTATTTCTACAAGCGATACTATAACCTCTCTGCATTTGAATGGATCTCTATGGGAATTGGGGGGTGGGACTAGATTTAGTTGTAAATTACACTGGAATAGTATGGAACACATGGTTGGCTAAATGGCTCTAAGTCATCAAGGGTCTGATGTATCAAACGAGCCTCAAACCATCACTCTGCTGCCAGATATGCAGTAGATATGGATGGTTCACTTTAAGGGTTGTTTCTCCTGACAAATTTTCCTATTGAACTCTATGGAAAAATAAGTGACCAAATATTACAAATGATTACTTTATTATACATTGGCTGCAGTTATTGTAAGGGGGCAATTACTTTTTCACACAAGGGAAATGGGTGTTGGGATTTATTGTTCATTAAATAAATTTAATAAGTAAAAAACAAATGTGTCATTTGTTTACTCAGGTTCCCTAAAATCAATATTATATTTTGTCTAAAGATCTGAAAACATCCAGTGTGAGAAATATGCAAGAATAGAGGAAATCAGGAAGGGGGCAAAAACCTTTTCACAGCACTGTACATTTGATTTCTCTTTAGAGAGAAATGAGCACTGAGCATTTTGTTGCATAATTCTATTGATATTCTATTGATATACACATTTAAATAATACACATTTAAATATACCGTAATAACACATCTAATATATAAGCCAATATTTGGAAAACAAGTTTAACACCATGCTTCAGTAAGAACTGCTATGGCCTACATTCCTCAGCTAAAACCTAGAACATACGCTGCATGGCTGCCTTGAATACAAATACGGAGGTGGCATTACAAATTCTCTCTATATACTGTATGATTTATGCTCATTGATTTCATACACATCACATACATTTAACCATGTGAATATATAGTTCTGTGTTTAATCTGCCTATCCATGTATAATCACATGAAATGCATGAAAGAATTGCAAATCATGAAATGGCAATATTAATTTATTGATTTGTTTTTATTGTAAGTAATCAGGAAATACGGTGTGATATTGCACACGCCACAGCATGCAGCTTTTGTTACATTCTACACACCTGTGATTTTGTATCAGGTGTGCGGACGTTCTACCTGGCAGAGTTAATGATCTCATTACCAGCTTATTCTGAAAACTGAAATTTACGCGTGATTAAGCTCTGTGTCATTCTGTGGTTACTCTCTTATCTTCAGGCATGTTGTCTTCTTTTAGGAAACAAGTCTGATGGTGGTTGTTTGTTCCCATTGAATGTAAACACGTTCTCCACTGAACTGGCCTAAATATTCCAGTGTAATGCTAATGTTCACTGTACTGTTTGTTCCTATTTGAAATGCAAAATAATATCACGTTACTATTTATATGTAATTATCTCAGAACTCTCTGTGCTCATCTGATAACTGGAGTTAATTATACTTAAACAATAATAATAAGAATGATAATAATAATAATAATAATAATACATTTTATTTATAAAGTGCTTTTCCTTGTAAGAAACAATCCCCAAAGTGCTATTTACAAGAGTGCATTAAAAAATAAAATAAATAAATAAAACATAGATGAGGACGCTGCAGAGAAAGACGTTCTTATTATAATATTATAATAACTATTATTATAATAAGTATATATTCTAACTATAATATATTATTAGTCTTTGCATCCACTAATAATAGTGCAAAACCAAACATAATGTAGGAATGTTGAAAATGCAGAGGTCATGTTGTCATTCCTCGGGAAGGGTGCTGTGAATGTAGGCATTGGATCAGAACAATATGATATTCATGTCTTCTTTATTACAGCGCATACATCTGAATACAGACAGACTAGAGGGAAGTGCCTGCGTGGGTTTGTGCATTAAAAATGGGTTCAGCTGTGATCATGTAGGATCATGCACATTCCAGGGAGTTCCTTAAACATTACCCGAGAAGCTACACACACATATGCACACACACACAGCCATGCCAGTGCACACATACACATGTGGGTCCTGTGTCCTCTGGCCGCACGTCCCGCGTCCTCTGGCCGCACGTCCTGTGTCCTCTGGCTGTACTTCCTGTGTCCTCTGTCCGCACGTCCTGTGTCCTCTGGCCGCACGTCCTGTGTCCTTCTGGCCGCACGTCCTGTGTCCTCTGGCCGCACGTCCTGTGTCCTCTGGCCGCACGTCCTGTGTCCTCTGGCCGCACGTCCTGTGTCCTCTGGCCGCACGTCCTGTGTCCTCTGACTGCACGTCCTGTGTCCTCTGGCCGCACGTCCTGTGTCCTCTGGCCGCACGTCCTGTGTCCTCTGGCTGCACGTCCTGTGTCCTCTGACAGCACGTCCTGTGTCCTCTGGCCGCACGTCCTGTGTCCTCTGGCCGCACGTCCTGTGTCCTCTGGCTGCACGTCCCGTGTCCTCTGACTGCACGTCCCGTGTCCTCTGACTGCACGTCCTGTGTCCTCTGACTGCACGTCCCGTGTCC